>PVKU01004445.1:0-146784 GCA_004027475.1 Anoura caudifer
TTTTTGGTCTAGTCGTAGCTGTTACATAGTGAGGGGTGGAACCTTAGGTGTTCCCCAGGGCAGGACAGCCCAGTCACTGGGTAGTGACGCTGTATGTGGGGGTGGGGTCTGAGAGGAGACAATGGCGCTTGCTCTGCTCACTCTCAGATTCCAGTCCCTTCCACCACTTCCCCTTTGCCTGGATTATCTGCACGTGAATGTGGGACCACCTGGTCAGCCAGCTGCCTTGCGTGGCCTCACTGGGTCTGCACAGCTGCCACCCTGTGCCTGGGGTCTGCCAGCCACCGCCTGTGCACCTGGGATCTGCTAGCCGCTGTTGCCTGCGTGCCTGGTCCGCACCTCCACTCTTTCCTGCTGTGACTCCGCCCCTCTTACCGGTCTGGATGAATGGTTGTTGGACTTCCAAACAGTTCAATTTTCTGAGTTCTGGTTGTTTTCTTGTTTCTAAATCTTTGTTGTCCTTAATTTTGGTTGTGAGACGAGGCACCGTGTGTCCGCCTATGCCTCTATCTTGGCCGGAAGTCTCTATTTTGTTTTTGATGTTACTGGTGTATATTTTCTTTTTTTTTTCTTCATTATCTGTAATGCTCCATAGTATGTTTTACCATGATTTAACTAGTTCTTCCTGTAACATTTTGCGGTTATTTTATTAAACAGTGCTGTGATCAGTATCCTTGTAGAGAGCCTTAATTACCTCTTTAAGTTAATTCCTCCAGGTAAACTTGCCCAATTACGTGCTAAGAATATTTCATGGCTTCATGAGTATAGTCAAATTGCCATCCCGAAATTCCCCAACGTACCCTTATGGCAGCAGTGTTTAAGAATACCTGCTTTGCCTGCACCCCAGCCAGCGCCAAGTGTTAATGACAGAATACTTGTTCTGGGTGGTCCGTGGATGTTTGTTACTGTAGTCTCCAGTTTTCTGTGTGTTTAAAATATTTCATAATTTTTAAAAATATGTTGCTGGTATAGCAAAGAAGGGAATGATTTAACATTCTTAGGTTATTAGTGAGATAGAACATTTTTATATTTGATTACTGGTTATTTGCATTTCTTTTGTAAATTATTGATTTTTGATAAACAGTGATAAGTGAAAAAAAACAGGACATGTTCTTTACCCTGTGTGGTATTAAGGTAGATACATATAAGGTATGTGTTAGGCTTTTTGAAATGTTGAAAGTAAGTATATTATCAGAATATGAGGTGGGTTTTTCCCAAGAATGTATCCCTTAGAAAAGAGAGAATCTTTGTCTTTTTAAAAAGGTCTCATAAAGTGTTTGTTGTTGTTGGGTATTTCTCAATTATTTTTCTTCAGACACAAAGTTCTGTGTTTTGCCATGTGTAACGTGCTCCCATACATTATACACAGGATTATTGTACCGATGGTATGTATTCATTATACCCATGTATAAGGCTTATTCTTATTTTTCACTCCAAAATTTGGGCAAAAAGTGCGCATTATACGTGGCAAAATGTGGTATTATTTGAGGACGATATGTTAGTCATTGACTAATAGAGGTCAACTAACAGAATCTTATTTGTTTTTTTTTTAAAGATTTTATTTATTTTTAGAGAGGAGAGAAGGGAGGGAGGAAGAGAGAAACATCAATGTGTGATTGCCTCTTGTGCGCCCCCTACTGGGGTCCTGGCCCCCAACTCACACACGTGCCCTGACTGAGACTCAAACCAGTGACCCTTGGGTTCCCAGGTTGGCACACAATCCACTGAACCAAACCAGCCAGGGCTGTTGTTGTTGTTGTTGTTGTTGTTGTTGTTTGCTTGCTTTTTTGTTTGTTTGGTTGGTTTTTAGGAGGTAGAGAATTTTAACACAATTTCAGTGATTATTCTGAGGTTATAATCTTATAAATAAAAAGATAACATTTTTAATTTAAAAAGTATTCAAATTCACTTACAGGACCAATGAAAGAATTGACTATTGTAATTTTATGCCAGAAGGTACTTTTGACTTATAGTAAACTTCCTAAGTTTACAACATATTCACCCATTCAAAATGTGGTATATCTTAAGCAGCTTTGTGGCAATTAAAATGATATATATGATCTAGGAAATTGCTAGATCACCTAAAATGACGCTGTCAGTTATGGAAATATGTGTAGCTTGTAAAGAGCTTGAATAAGATAGAAGTATACAAATGGAAAGGGCAGTGTTTCTAAATCATTATTCCCCCCCTTTTGGGGTGCGGGCTATTTGCATACATACAGAAAGTAACACAGATCGTAAATGTACTGTTTAGTGAATTACCACCAATTGAAAAACCTGTTGTCTTAGCTTTGGCCGCTATAACAAAATACCTCAGACGGGGTGGCTTAAATAGTAGAAATTTATTTCTCACAGTTCTGGAGGCTGGAAAGTCCAAGATCAAGGTACTAGCCCACTCGATTCCATCTGTGGCCCCTCTCCCTGGTTGGTAGAGGCTGCCTTCATGCTGTATCCTCCCGTGGTGAGAACAGGGTCATCTCTGTCTCTCTGTAGGGCACTGGTCCGCTCATGCGGGCTCCGCCACCACCCAGGTTATTAAACAGACTCCGCTCCATAGGCAGAAGCCTCTCCTGCTGCTCTTGCTCCGTATCCTTGCCACCCTTCCCAGAGGTTGTCACAGTCCTGCTTCTAACCTGGGGAGGCTTTGACTTGCTGTGGAATCGCACAGGGTGCACTTTTCTACCTGGCTTTCTTTAAGCGTAGTATTGTTTTTGAAATTCATCAGGTGTATAACTAGGATGTGTTCATTTCATTGCTGCAGTCTTCTGTTATACGCATATATGTATCACAATGTATCACTCATTAGTTGACTGCCAAAGGAAATGCCGGGTTCTTTCCCTTTGGGGCTGTTTCAAAGTTGTTTCTCTTGGTGAACAGGTACGCTCCTTCTGTTAACATATGCCCGCGAGTGGGCCTGTTGGATGCGGTGTGTCTTCCGTCTGTCACCTAACAGTGTAAACGTGCATCGATCGCTCCCGAGACGCGAGTGTGCAGCAGCTGCTGATCCCCTCCTACAGCAGCTCCCTTGTTGTGGCTGCGCTTTCACTCACTTCGATAACCTACGGTCTGGAAATGTTAAAAATACCAGAAATAAACAATTCATACGTGTTAAACTGTGCGCAGTTCTGCTTCGGGTGACGAAATCTCGTGCTGCCCTGCTCCGTTCCACCCGGGACCCGCGAGCCATCCCTTTGTCCCGTGTCTGCGCTGCAGGCCTGGCCTGCCGTTGGTCACTGAGTAGCTGTCTCGGTTATCGGATCGACTGCTGCGGAGTCGCAGTGCTTGTTTTCAAGTCACCCTTCTTGTACATAATAATGCCACATTCGCCAGCTTTCATTGCAGTGTGTGGTTAGAATTAGATTCTGTTTTGTTATTGTTGTTATTAATCCCTTACTGTGCCTGATTTCTAAAATAGCTTTACCATTGGTGTGTATAGATGGGCAGGACCATAGTAATAGAGGCACACCCACAGTTTCGGGCATCCACTGGGGGTCCTGGAACGCGTCCTGCAGAAAAGGAGGGCCACCGCGTGCTGATACGTCCGCCAGTGTACGGGTGTTGCGGCTGCAGTCGTAACTAAGAGCACTTTATTTTAAATTTAAATATCCAAGATGAATTAATAAATTAAGTGTAAGTAGGTAGACATTTGGCTAATTACGTTCATATCCTTGAAAGTTTATTTATTCAAGGCTGGGCAGATTGCTTTTTGGCCATCTTTTTGTTGGGAACATGGATGTTCCCTGCTAGTTAGAGTCCGCCAATTTTCATTTATATACAGTCGTGGGGACCAGAGCTTCGGGCAGGCACTGGGGTGTGCCAAGGAGGATGCATGCAGCGCTGGGGTGCACGGGTAGAGTGCAGAGGCTGGAGGCGGAGCACTTACTCACCGAGGGACTGTGGGCAGGGCCCACGCCACGGCCAGGGTGCGGCAGGGAGGGAAGAATGGAGTCACTGCATCTCTCTGTGCAACGGTCTTCCAGCCCCGGAAGCTTCTTGGTTGTTGTTTTGTTTTCTTTGTTGTCATAGAGGTATGATTCACATACCATAAAAGTCACCCTTTCAAAGTGTATAATTTAGTGGTTTTCAGTATATTCGCAAGGTTATACAACCATCACCACTAATTTCTGAACGTTTCCGACACCCGAGAAACAAACCCTGTACCCCTTAGTAGTCACGTCCACGTCCCTCTGCCCTCGTTCACATCCTCTGAACACCCACGAGTCTCCGTCTGCCTATGGACTTGCCTGCTGGAGATGTGTCTCATGAACGCGGTCGTACACTGTAAGCTTCTTTACTTAGCATAAGGTTCAGTTGTCTGCGTTATACTGTGAGCCAGTACTTTACTCATTTTTATGGCTGAATATTCCACTGTCTGGATGTAGCACCTGTTACTATTCATTACTTAGTTGATGGACATTGGGTTATTTCCATGACTGGCTATTGTAAATAATGCTGCTATGCACGTTCATGGACAAATTTTTGCGTAGACGTGTTTTCAGTTGTCTTAGGTAAATACGGTATCTAAAAGCGAAAATGCTAATAAAGCTTTTGGGGTTTTCTTCGGGAGCATTCTCCAAATGGATAGCCCATATTGGTATATTCGTAGTTCCAGTGGCCAGGTTCCTGTTCTGTTTGGGTTGCTTTGGGCATTCACATTGCCATTTTTAATTCTCCCTTGTGGGGGTGGGGAGGGAGGCGCGGTTATTTGACCAGATGCCTCAGGGTGCTTGCTGCCCTCAACACGGGTCAGTCTTTGTTATTTGGGCTTTGAACATATCCAGGATTTGCAGATGGCACTTGAACCGCTAATTTTCTTCTTTCCATGCCTTACAGCACAGGTGGCAAACACAAGGCCCACCTTGTTTTATCCAGCCCAGCACCTTGCTTCTACCCAGCCGCCGAGCTCCTTGCCCCTCGTTAATTAGTAGTTACATGTGTACAGTCCTAAAATTACATTCGGCCCTTTGAAGGCAGCCTTGCGGCTGATATGGCCCCCAGTGAAAATGAGTTTGACACCCCTGCTCCAGGGTTTGGTACGCTGGGTGATGGACAGAGGGGCAAAAGAGAGGGCAGATTCCAAGGCTACTCAGAGGTTAGAAGACCGGTCACACCCTGAACAGAAGGAAGGCATTCGGGGAGAAGGGGGTGAGGATGACTATTTCAAATGCGTTCCACGTAAGGTGACAGCAGGACCTTTCGGTAACCATTCAGGATAAAGGACTAGAGTTTGGCAGAAAACCGTGAGGGTTTTTGTTGTTATTTTTTATACCTTTGGTTCTACTACTTAACTAGTTATTCTGTAGCTTTCTCTATTTCATAGCCTATGTCTTTTACACAAAATACCCACCTCTACCCATCACCAGTAATTTCCAAAAGCAGCTGTATCAGTCAGGATTAGATTCAGCTGTGAGTGACAGAACACCAGTAATAACAGAGGCTTAAACGAATTTCTTTCTTTCTATGAATGAAGTCTAAGTCACCCAGACTTTCTTAGGTTGGTGCCATGAGCATCAGGGACCTGGGCCCTTTCAGTCCTCAACACATGACTTCCACCTCATGGTCCAAGGTGGCTGCTGAGTGTCAGCTGTCACTCTGACTTGCCAACCAATGGGAAAGAAAAAGGGATGAAAGTGAACATGGCCCTCCCTTTAGGAATACTTCCTGGACTTGGCAAGCACTATTTTTGCTTATGTCCAGTTGATTAGAATTTAATCATAGCCACACTTAAGCCACAGGGAGGGCTGGGAAACTCCTTTATTCCGGGCAACATTATGCCCACTTACATTCAGCCTTGCTCCCAAGGAAAAGGAAGCAAGTAGGCACTGGGGACTACTCAGGAGGAGTCTCTTACTTTTCCAGGTTAAGAACCAGATTCCAAATTCTTTCAGATTATAGAACTTGTTTCTCTAAACCTTAATTATCCTTATAACAATAAAATATAATAAATAGCCTTGACTGGTGTGGCTCAGTGCACTGAGGGCCACCCTGGGAACCAGAAGGTTGCCAGTTGGATTCTCAGTCCGGGCACATGCCTGGGTTGTGGGCCAGGTCCCCAGATGGGGGCGTGCGAGAGGCAACCGATCCGTGTATCTCTCACACGTCAGTGTTTCTCTCCCTCTCTTTCTCCCTCCTTTCTCTTCTCTCTAAAAATAAATAAATACAATCTTTAAAACATATAGTAAATAATATAATAAAAATGTATACTTCTGTTACACCATTTAAAATGACACATGGAATGATGAGTAATGGCTCAGGCATGTGCTGTGGAGTCAGTGTCTGAAGTTTGAATACAAGAGCAATGCATTTGGAAGCTAGAAAAGTTACAGAGTGATACAGGCCATGTTTTTCTGGGCCGGCTGGGATGCAGTTTTCTGCATGAATTGTTCTCAATCTCATTGCATGTAAACACGGAAGATTTACGGGCGCAGAAGTCAGGTGCCTCCTGTCTGAGAGCACCAGCGTTTCTGTGGGCTTCTCTTAGCAAGAAGCATGTGTCTTGAGCTCATTTATTTCTGCACTCTCTCACTTCTTTTAAGTGTGGTTTATCGTTTTCTCCTCCTGGGTCCCGTCCAGCTTTGTCCATTGTACATGCAGCTCACCATGCACTCGATACCTGAACTGTCGGGGAACTGTCAACAGCACAGCTACTTGTCTCTCTTGAGCTCTTCCCATTCTGTATGTTTCCTGGTGAGAATTTCAGATAGAGCTGTGTGCTTCTTACTCATTTAAAAGTGTACGTGTTTATTGTCCTCATGCTCTAAAATATGATCTCCATGAGCACACCGCTAAACCCCCGTGCCTAGTCTGCTGGGAGAACACACTGGTTGTGGAATAAGTAATACATGTCCTGCCCTGGCTGGTGTGGCACCGGGGATTGAGTGCCGGCCTGCAAACCCTTCAGTTTGGCGCCTGTGCGATTCCTGGTCAGGGCACGTGCTTGGGGTGCGGGCCAAGTCCCTGGTTGGGAACGAGCGAGAGGCAGTTGATCCGTGTTCCCCCTGCACATTGATGTTTCTCTCCCTCTCTTCCTTCCTCCCTTACCCTCTCTCTAAAAAAATAAATAAAAATTTAAGAAAACAAAAAAATACATTCCCTGTTCTGGCTAGTGAGTTTGAGGGATGAGGTGGTGGTAGGGAAACAGGTAAAGGCATTTAAAGTCTATGAAACTCCAGAAGTCTTCCCACAAGAAGAAATAGTCTCAGTACATTGAATTGAACCTGTTGTGAGAGAAGCCAGTTGTGTGTTCTAGTGTCGACCATCTTCCAGAGCCTCCGATCGGCTTGCACCGCCTGACTCAGAATCTTTCAACAGGACGGACCACAGAGTTCGGATCGTCTTAGAGAACCCGGCCATGCGGTCTGTTCGTGTAACGGGAACCTGAAGGCCCCCCCTTTTAGGTGTATTTCCCTGTTTTTCTTATAAATAGAAGTTTTCAATTACATAATCACTTATTTTGGCTGCCTTGACAACCTTCAAACAAATACAAGCAATGCCTTTTAATACACGAGATGGTCCAAGGGAGTTTAAAGGCACTCAAAGGGCAAGTCTGCGTTAGGTTCCTGGGGCGTGTAGTCCTGATTGGGAGGGTTTCTGGGTGCTGTGGGCTCTGCCTTTGTGGCACTTGGCTTTGTCTTCTCCTAAACTCTTGGATTACCGGAGATTTTAAGATTTTATTTATTTATTTTTAGAGAAAATGGAAGGGAGGGAAAAGACAGCGTGAGAAACATCAATGTGTGCGAGAAACATCCATTCATTTCCTTTTGCCCGTGCCCTGACTGGGGGGTGGAACCTGAGCCCAGGCATGTGCCCTGACCGGGAGTCGAACCAGCGACCTCTTGCTCTGCGGGATGATGCCCAACCCACTGAGCCACACTGGTCAGGGCACCACTGCTTGTTTTTAATAGAGGTTGAAGGCTGATAATTCTGTGTTATTTCCGAGTGAGAATCAGTAGACCTAAATGACTGGGGACCCAACCTCCTGTCCAGTGGGCCTTTGCTGACTCTAAGCTCCTGGCAGAGTGGCACTGCGTCTGTAGCTTTTTGTTTAAGAAGAAAAGAGCCGGGCGGGGGTGGGGGCTACCTCCCTGGAATGGTGGTTGACCCGTGCGTTCAGAAGTCTGGTGGTTCTGTGTTCTACTCATCTTCTCAGGGTGCTGTTTGTGTAGAAAGGGTGTCAGCGGGATCCTCTGACATGTCTGAGCAGGGCCAGTGAAGCTAGAGAGGCTAATAGAGACAGCCTTTAAGAAGCTACAGTTCTTGCGGGGGGGGGGGGGTCGTAGATAAAGGCCAATAGATATAGTCTCTGTTCGGTGGTGAGGCCAGAAGAACAGCTGCGGTGCCTTCGGGGTGCCTGGCAAGCGCACCTCGGCCTTTGTGGAGGGCTCAGCAGTGTGTTAGGACTTGGAGGCATCATCTGCTTTCTCGGCTGGTCCTGCCACCTCTCGCCGTCAGCTCTGTAAGAGAAAGAAAAAAGAAGTGGTTTGCTTATATTTCTCAGTCAACACAGCAAAATAAGAAGCTTTACATTTTCCACACTGATTTTAGAAATTGCCTTCCGCTACAGTGGCTTGATGTGGAGACCTAGACAATGAAGCATCCCTATGTGTCGAATTTGGGGTCTACTTTTTCTAGAAGAAAAGAGCCAGGGGAGCTAGGGCAATAGTCATCTGGGAATTTGGAAGTGTCATAGAGCTGCGTCCAACCCTGTGGGAAAAGCGGTCCTCATCGCGGTGGAGGGAGCCTGTCTTTCAACTGGGACTGAACGCCCCTGCCCTGCCTGCCCGCAGTCATTTCAGGGCTGACTGGGAAAACCCTGGGGAAGAAGGAGCGATGCCCTGTTTCTGTATCCTGCTTTATGAGAACTTTGATTTCATTGCTGTGCAATTGAAACCAACTGAGATGGGAAAATAAAATTAAATGGAGGTTACAGAAACCTGAGCTCGGGAGGGGATTCTGAGGGTTATCTGCAAGATACGTTCACGTGCCGTCTTCTACTCCCACTAGGAATTAAGGCTGTATCTTGTTGGGAAATGAATTTTTGATTAACAAGGGAAATCTTAAGTAGACTGAGGTCCTTGTAAGCATTGAATGAAACATCGCTCCAAACACAGTTAACAAACTGAAAGTTTCAAGAATACGTGCCTTTTAGTGGTTTGCAGCCGTTCGGTTGTTCTAGGGGCTAACCGGAGCCCGCGAATCATTTCTCTGTAGCAGGCCGTTCGTGGTGAAGGGATTTGCTCAGCGCCCTTCTCGCCTGGCAGCCTCTCTCGGTCTCTGTGGTAGAGCCTCATCTTCTCGGGAGAGAGAAGACTTGACTGTTTTGATTATCTAGTTATCTGCTTACTCATTGATTTATGTGTTTGCTTGTATTTTGCCTCTTTGTTTTGTTTTGGATGTTCTTTTTTAAAAGCTTTTTTTTATTGTTGTTCAAGTACAGTTTTCTGCCTTTTCCCCCCACCCCAACCTCTTTGTTTTTGACTCAAGTGACTCTTAGAATGGGAGAATCATGTGGATCCCTGAGTAGACAAGTCTGTTTTCCCTAAGTCTGGGCCTCAGCTAATGAAATTAGCTCCAACACTGAAGATCACTGATACTCCATCATCGTGATGAGAGGCCTTTTCTGGAGGAATTGAAATCTCACTTTAAACACACAAAGGCCTCGCGGGGGTGGTGGCAGCGTGGGTGCAACAGACCCCCAGCAGCAGATGCCTTCGCAATAATCAAGTTGCTGTGCGTCAGAGCCTGGTCTGGAGTGCATTGTGTTCTGGGGCAGAGTTCAGTCTGAGACTCTGACTTGGGCCAGCTCTGTGCCTGCTGGGTGGGGCTCCATGACACAGGCCAGCCAGGGTTTGTTTGTTTGTTTGTTTGTTTGTTTTTGTTTTTGTTAAGATTTTATTTATTTTTTAGAGTGAGGGAAAGATAGGGAGAGAAACAAATCAGCTGCCTCTCGAATACCCACAACTGGGGACCTGGCTCACAACCCAGGCATGTGCCCTGACTGGGAATCGAACTGGTGACCCTTCAGTTCACAGGCCAGCACTCAATCCACTGAGCCACACCAGCCAGGGCCAGACCAGCCATACTGCTTCAGAGAGCACAAGTACAGTCTTAGCAAGATGCTAGTTGTACCCTCTTAGGATACAGATAAACTGGTCAGTGAAAAATGCTAAGGAGGATTTTAGAAAATGTTTTTGTTGTATTTTCATATGGACAACAAAAGATATCTCAAGGTAAGTAGCAGCCCAAGAAGGCAGTACCTTCTTGCCCATTCACCTTAAGTTGGACCCTGAAGTGTGGGGTTCTGTTTCCCGCAGAGACCCCATTAGGGCCTCATGTCCTAGCTGCTCAGAGGGCAACTCAGATCCCGTTGGGTGAAAGTCCAGGCTAAACAGAGGGTGCGGAGGTCCGTGGACAGAGCCACAGAGTTGACATGGAGCACCCCGTGTGCTGTGTCCACGGAGTTGTCACAGAGCACCCCATGTGCTGTCCACGGAGTTGTCATGGAGCACCCTGTGTGCTGTGTCCACGGAGTTGTCACGGAGCACCCCATGTGCTTCCCTCAGGTTTCTGGCCACCTCTCCCCCTTCCTCTTTCTCCTGCTTTCCTCTTTCCATCTCATTTTAGATTTGGCCTTTGGGAATACCGAGTTTTACAAAATGTTTGAAATGTGGCATATCCTTGCCCCAGAAAGAATGAGCCTGGTTTCGTCGCAGAAGATTTCTATTAAAACTACTCTTTTATCCTAAGAGGAAGAACACATCTGTTTTAAGCCTGCTTATTTGTTCCTCTTGCTTTATTTTTTTTCTGTCAGGATTGTGGAAACTCCTGGTAGCATATACTTACTAGCGGTGGCACAGCACCTGAAGTCATTGTAGGTGCTCTAAGGACCCAAAGGCTGCCTTGAGCAGGCCAGTTTAGGGGGTGACAAAGCTATCAAGAAGCAAAGTCTTTTTTTTTTTTTTTTTTTTTTAGGTTTTATTTATTTACTTTTAGAGAGAGGTGAAGGAAGGGAGAAAGAGAGGGAGAGAAACATGGATGTGAGAGAGAAACATCAATTGGTTACCTCCCATACATACCCTGACTGGGAACCCAACCTGCAGCCTAGGCGTGTGTCCTGACCTGTGACCTTTTGCTTTGTGAGACGATGCCCAACCAACTGAGCCACACCGGTCAGGGCGGAAAGTTAGGTCTCTCTGATAGTCTCTCTAAAAACTCCCTATGGGTCCACTGCTTGTGAATTTCTTTAGATTTTACGTTGTGCATCTTTTTATCAGAAGCCGCCTCTTTGGTGTGGCAAGTATCATGAGTTGGCTCGCTCCCTGGAAGTTTAAAAACAAAGCAAAACAAAAAAGTAACGTGGTGAAAAGCAAACCTGACTGGCAGCCTTCTCTGTGCTGCTGACAAGCTCTGTAGTCGCGGGCAGCCTGCGCCTGGCCACGTGTCTCAGCCGTGCTGTCCCGTGTGGGGATGGGTTTTCTGCACATGCTCCTTATGAGGGCTGAGTGAGCGGCGTTTGTGGAGAACGCCTTTGTAAACTGTAATTGCTTTGTGAGCAGAGATTACCATCTCTGATAAACAGCACCAGTTCTCGGCTGCCAGTAACCCGATTCTCCCATCCTGAGTTTGGAAGAAGCACAAACCTAAGAGGAGGGATTGCTGATTTTTCAGTGTGAGTTGTATTCACAAGGCTCACGTGCTCTCCCTGTCTTTGGATGCTCGCTCCCTCCCCCTTTGCCCCCCACCCCCGTGCTTAATAAGATGATCCGTTATGTTGTGCAGCAACTGTATTCTCAGTACAGAGTTTAACTGTGACTGTGCTCATGTTAGAAATATTTAACAAAGATGCAAAGCTCCAGGCCAGAAGTGTTGTGTCCGTTTTCTCTCCTCCGCTCCCCCCAGTACCTTAAGAATTCGTGGGCTTGGTTATGAGCCAATTTGAGTCTCAGTTTGCTGACTCAAATCCTTCTCAAGGTTGACAGTCACAAAATGGGTTTATGAAATATCCAAGAGGAGCAGCTGAAAAGGGAAGTGGAAATATGGGTGTTGGTTGAGCTCCGCAGCCCTCACCCAGGTGTGCTCCTCTCGGGGGTCCCTGAGGTGGAGAGGAAGGCCTTGCTTTGCTTTCAGGAGGGCATTATCTCTAGATTTTGCAGCTTCACATTGGGACCCTTGAGATGTACTTAGGAACCACCTGCATATGACTTGTCAGGTGAGGGCTTTGGGCTTGGGAGGATTTTAGCAGGTTTTAGTCTAATTTAAACCTAATCTTACACTACTGAGAAAGGAGGTAGGTATCTTTGGGTTTACTTTGAAATATATGGTACCTCTTTAGGAGCCACATGTGGTTAGTCAGACTCATGGTCTTTATTGGTACCTTTGCTTTAGTAGCTTAATGAATGGCTCAATAAGTTAAAGGATGAATAAAAAGTCTAATGTGTGAAGACGGCAGATACATGACAAGTGGGCAACCAAAAAGTCATCAAAATCATCCTCCCCATTTATTAACCCAACTCCCCACAGGTTGCTCCCCTGGGAGACGCTGGCAGATCTGTGCCCTGTGAAGTCTGAAGAAGGGGCATCGCGGGGCTCGGGGGGGTTAGCGCGTGTCAGACCTGTGCCTGCCGTGCTGGGCTGCCTGCGTGCCGTAGCCGCTGGGACGGAAAGCCCAGGCGAACCCGGCCGGCTGTGCTCGCTCAGGCCGTCCCCGTGCCCGTGTACTTGCACTAAAGCAACTGTGATGTTAAAACCACGTTGTATCTTAGCAGCAGTCTCTCCGGCCACCTTGTGTCTAGCCACGTGTGGTTGAAAAGAAAGGGCTGCCTGAGTTGTAGGGGACTCTGAGGGATAAGAAGTCATCGCCTGGCCTCCCGGTGCGTACCCCAGGCTGTGTTCTTCCACTGCCTGCGCAGAAGAGGCAGAGTCCACTCACCCATATACACCTCAGCCCAGGCCTTTGCCTGGTCTGTATTGTGAATGGGGGGGCATGGGGTTCAAAAAGAAAAAGAGAGAGAAATCATTGCCTTGGTCCAAGTTGGTATGCCGACGAGCGCTTCTGGTAGAGGGGTTTCCCTGCCCTCCACAGAAGGGCACCAGCGCCTGGACTGCGTATTCGTTACTCGAGAAGGATAAAGTGCTCCTTGCCTTACAAACTTCTGAATCTACTGATGCCTCCAGGTGGTGAGATCAGGATTTGCAATGGGCTGCAACGCAGTGGTACCGTGTTCAACGCAGCACTGGCTGCTGGAACGGCAGCGCGCGCTCTGTGGGCTGGGGGGCGAGGCACCTGTGATGCAGCGCCCCCTGCAGAGCCACTGTGCGCTGCGCATGTCCGTCTCCCGGGGGTGGTTGGATCCACTCGGCCTTTCGTTCACAAGCATTTATTAAGTCCCTTTTCTGTACCAGGTACTACGCTTGGTACCGATAATAAAAGGCCAGGAAGATGTGGCCTGGATGCTAAGATTTGGCCCAGCAATGGACACGTGACACCAGGTGCTGCCCCAAAGATGCAGGTTCTGGCAGGCAGTGGCCGTCCCTGTGAAAGTGTAGTCTCTCAGTAGGATGCGAGGGGTGGTGACACAGTGCCACTGATGGCAGGCGAGACGGAGCGGGTGGCTTCTGACCCTGCCTGGTCCCGTCTGCGGTGCCAGGCCTTGTCTAGCGCAGAGGGGTGGTGGTGCCTTCGCTGTGTCCCCCGGTAAGCTCTTACGTGTGTTAATTTACTTAATCGTCATAACCACCTTAAGAAGTGGGTACTGTCATCCCTACTTTCCAGACGAGGAGACTGAGGTGCAAAGAGGTTAAGGACCTTGCTGAAGGTCATGGAGAGGAGGCAGGGTTTAAATTTATGGAACGTGACCCAGAGACCCAGAGTTCATTTTTTTTAATCCTTACCTTAGGATATGTTCATTGAATTTTAGAGAGAGACAAAGGGAAGGAGAGAAACATCCATCAGTCGCCTCCTGTACGCATCCCAGCTGGGGTTGAACCTGCAGCCTAGTATGTGCCCTGACTGGGAATGGGCTGGCAACCTTTTAGGTGTGTGGGACGACGCTCCAACCCACTGACCCACCCAGCCAGGGCCAGGGCCAGGGCCAGGGCCCCAGGCCCATGTTTTTAAGTCATGTGATACACAGCCTCTGCGTGGAAAGATACTGTTTTGAGGGTAAAACTTGGCAGAGTGCCATCCCCTCTGACCCTGCCTGCCTGCAGAGCTGTTCTCTTTCTTGGTTGGCTCCCCGCCAATACCGAGCAGGAGTTGGTGAATGGGGCAGGGGGTCCCTTCTCTCGGCCCCCGATGGGGACCTGGCTCTGCCTTTCACCAGCTGGGTGGTCTCGCCTCTCTGACATGTTTCCTCATCTGTAAAGTGGAGATAATGTTACTTCCTGGGATCATTTAGGGGATTAAATACAACCATACTTGTGTACTTAACAGTTTCTGGCTCTGAGTAAGGACCTAATAAATGTTAGCAAATATTTATTATCATTGTCCTCCAGCTTGAGACTAAGCCAGGAAACCACTTCTCAGAGACCAGATTCTGGGACCCAGGTAGGCAGGCGGTTTTCCTTTGGTTTTGACAAGACAGTAACTTTATCCTATGTATTTTTCTTGATTCTCTTGGTGTGAAAAGCAGAGAGGTAAAGCATTTTTTGACAGATATGTGGATTCAAGCAAGACACTGAGGTCCAATTGCACAGGAAAGCCTTGCAGAACTCAGAGCCTGTCTGGGGAGACACAGACAGAGGACCTGGCGGGCGGCCGCCGAGCGGCGCAGGGGCTAGTCCCAGTCGCACCCTCGGTCAGCGCGCTCGCACGTGTGGGGCGGGCCCTGTCGCCAGGCAAAGGTGTTTTTTCCTCAGCTTTAACACATATCCGCGGGTTAGTGTTTACTGAACAAAACTTACTTTTTCTTGACGTGAAGTAGATATCGTGACTTGTCCAAAGCGCAAAGACAAAGGAGCCCCGTAGCTGCCGGCTTGCTGAGCCCTTCTCCCCCGTTCCTGTGCCCGGCTTCCCCAGACTGCTCATTTCCTGGTGGCTGGTTCTCGGATCCCGTGGCGGCTCGCTCTGTAGGCTCCAAGCCAGGGTGATGCTGCGGCTGCTGCCACCGGCCCTTCAGTTTCCTGATGGAAGGAAGGGTGTGACCTGCTGTGAAGCTTTCACCTTCCTCCTTTCATTGTATCTTCCATGTTGTACCTCTTTCTCCTGGTACTTTTGCCACCCAGCCAGCGTTCCAAAGAAAGTTCCCAGGCACCAATGTTACCGGCCCTCACCCCTCTCCCAGGAGCCCGAGTTAGCCCTGCAAGAGAAGACCATGGCCAGGGCCCCTGGGCCTCTGTGCTGCAGAAGGAAGGGCTTGCTTCTGGGGGTGTGCCATCTCCTGAAATGGGACTTGCGGGGGGGCTCGTCTGAGAGCGCACTGCCCGAGCTCTGGAGGAGTGGCCTGGGCCTCCCCTGCCCGAGGACAGCGCCCCGCCCGCAAGAGTGAAGGCCCAAGACTGATGCTGCCTTGTCCCACTCCCTTTGCCTAAGCTTACGCTTGCTCTGCCACACTGCCCCAAGTCCATGGCCTAAAACAGCCACTGACTTCTGTCGGTGAATAAGCTCGCCCTTTGTAAAATGTTTCGGCTTGGGGACTGGAAAGGCTGTCTGTGCCTTCCCGTCTCCCCGTTTCTCTGAGGGTCGTCGTTGATGACTTCTGTCTTTGTCTTCACAGGGAACTCTGATGGTCCGTGACAAAGAGGTCACCCTCGAGTACGTACCGAGTCCGGAGTTTTGGTGCTGCAAGCGGGTGAGTGCCAGGGGTCCCTTTCCTCGGGAGTGAGGGTCTGGCGCCACAGCTTCCCCATGTCCCCAGCAGTGCTGCCTGGCAGAGGGCTTCGCCAGGGCGAGGCTCTGCTGCCTGGTTCATTTCAGATGATCGGGGGTCAGGGCACGGCCCCCTGGGGCTCCTGTTCGCCAGCTGCCCCTGTGGCCATAGCGGGCTCTGGGTCTGCAGCTAGAAACACTTTCTGGGGCTAGCTGTCACTTGACTTTTAACCTCCCCCCGGCTGCCCTTCCCGGGGGTGACCCAGGGCAGTCAGTGTTTGCAAAGGTGGGTTTGCAGAGGCTGGTGCTGTTGAGGTAGGCATTTTGGGGATACTCAGGAGTCTCTAGGATATAGAACTTCAGGTCCCACAGCATTTAACTCTGATCAACTCTATGTTCCTGTGGAATAGTGTATTAAAAGATTTTAGGCTATGCTCTTTTTTTCTTAAGATTTTGTTTATTTATTTTTTTAGAGTGGAAAGGAGGGAGAAAGAGAGAGAAAATCAATGTGTGGTTACCTCTGGAGCGCCCCCTCCTGGGCATCTGACCTGCAACCCAGGCATGTGGCCCCCAGACTAGGAATTGACTCAGCGACCCTTTGGTTCGTCCACTGAGCCACACCAGCCAGGCTAGGCTGTATTCTTATTAAAAGTCCAGTTTGAATGCGGTTGAGCATGGAAATATAATTTCTCATTTTTCATTGCTGCTACTTAGTTTCAAAAATAATTATGAAAAATTTAATAAAGTTTCTGAACCATGTTTAGAACTTAATATAAGTCAGTAAAAACTTTAGCTTGATGTTTATTAATCTCAATAAGGTACAGTTTGGATAGCTTGGTTGTCGTTAACCAAAGCACCCATATTTCATGGATATATTATTACCTTAAGTTGTCAATTTAGGAAAACATTTAACTTCTTTTTTTAAGGTTTTATTCATCTACATTTAGAAAGAGGGAAAGGGAGGAAGAAAGACAGCTTGCTATCTGATGTAAGAATTGTACCGCTGTTGGCAAGCCTGTTGCTTGAAAGAACAGAATGGCTTGGTTACATTGTCCCCTTAAGGTGACAGGCCACTTGCTTAGCTGTCTCGGGCTACTTTTTAATTTTTGTGTTTGGGGGGCTAAGTGCCAAACCTGTGCACATGCCCTCAGGCCTGGCAGGGGATGCGCTGACTTTGTAAGCACACTCACAGTGCAGCACGCACAGCAGCCATCGAGCGGAAGCAGCCGGGTGTGTGCGGGCAGGTGGGCGGGCGGCAGGCAAACAAAAGGTGGTGCAGCCATGCAGTGGGGCGCTGTTTGGCGACAGAGAGAAATGAGTGCTAATGTGCACTGCAGCATAGAGGGACCCGGAGAAAACTGTGCCGGACACAAAAGGTTGTATGTCAGAGTTTCATGGAGCGTGGTGAGAATGGGAACTGACTCTGCGTGGCCTGTTTTTGGATGATAAAACTGTTCTAAAGTTAGCTTGTGGTGATGGCTGCACTGTACACGTACTAGAAACCATTGACTCGGTCACTCAAACAGGAGAACTCTGTGGTATTTAAATTGTACCTGTTGAGGTTTGGATCCTGGCTCCGCCACTTACAACTCTGCTGTAATAACAAATATCCCCCAAGCCCTAGTGACTTAAAGTGACAAACATGTCCTCCACTCACAGTGCCTGTCCGGGGCTGTGAGTCCTTGCTAACAGTTCTGCTCTGTGGCCTTGTTCTGGGACCCAGGGGAAGGAGCAGTCCCGGTATGGGGCTGGTGCTCTGTCTAAGGGGAAGGACAAGGAGGCTCATTCCCAAGAGCAGTGGCTCTTGAAGCCTCTGCCAGACCTTCGTAGGTTGTGTTCACTCGCACTCCATTGGCCAAATGAAGCAGGACACATGGCCAAGGCGGAGAGTGGAGAAGGGAAGTGCACTCACCCCGTGGGGAGGCGGCACAGCCACTTGACCGTGGGCAGGGCTGTGTGTGTGAGCCGGTTACAGAGAAGGGAACAACGGAATAGCCGGCTGTAATGATCTCACTTAACTTACTTAACCTCCACAGGCCTCATTTTCATCATCTGCAGCAAGGAGAGGTGGTAGCTGTCTGCAGCAGTCAGTGATGGCACGGAGGCCCGGACTGTGGCTTGTGCTGTTTAGTCGTGAACTGCCGCTGCTAATGCTCCCTCCCCCCTCCGTCCGGTGGGCCCTCGCTCACCCTGCAAAGCCCTACTCAGATAGCGTCCTCTTCGTGGGTCCTGCCCTTTGGTTTCCTGCCAGTTCAACTCCCTGCCCTCGTCGCACTTGCAGGCTCAGCGGCAAAACTTCAGGGGCTCTGAGTTTGGGCATCGTGCTTGCCCAAAGGCTCAGGCAAGAAGAATTACACTCATGTTGCAATGTGTTTCTTCCCCTGTTCCAGGCTGGTGAACATTTCTTTTCCTTTAACATCCTTAGAATAGCTGCCAAAGGCATGACCAATACATCTTAACAGCCCAGTTTTCTTCATTAAGCTTATTTCCTATAGAAACCCTCATCCAGGGCAGGGACATTTGGGGCTGCTCCACAGTGTAGACTCCCTGTCAGCAGGCAGCTCTCAAACAGCAGCTTGCCACGTCTGTCTGCCAGCTGTGTCTTAGGCTTTAGGGCGACCTGGGATATGGTTCAGCTCCTTCATTTTTAGCAGGCGTTACTGTGTAGGGTATACATAAGGTTTCTAAAAGTATTTTCCGGCCAACTGAACTCTTCCTCCTCCTCTTGCAGTGTAAGGCCAGCACTGGTGGACACCGGTCTTCATGTTCATTCTGCAAGTGCCCGAGGGAAGGTAAGTGGTGGCGGAGGTGGCAGTTTTTATTCCGTGCACTGAGCAAAACAGATTTCCTGCTTTCCTTGGCCTTCGATAAATACAGGTTGATCTGTAAACGTCTTAAAAGTGCATTGTGATATCTAACCTCATGCGGCCTGTCAGTGAAGGACTTGGGGTCCCAGAATCCCACCAGGGGAAGGGGTAGGTTGCGGTCTGCTCAGGCTGAGGTGGCTGAATGGGCAGCTGGACAGAGGTCAGTAGTGTTGCGATTTAGGACACATTCAGGGTGCGAGATTGGGGAAGTTGCACGGTGTTGGTCCATGCGGCACCGCCACACACACGTGCGCACACACCCTTCTTTGAAGTCATTGGGACTCGTTTGCTATCATTATTACTTTCTCATTTACACTTTAAGAAACCATTGCAGGAATGCCAATAGAAAAGCATTTGTTGAAGTAGCAGTAAAAATGTGAACAAGAGAAAATAATCAAAATGGAGAGTGTATGTTATTTTTATAGAGGAATAAACCCATCAGCTTCTCAGTTACTTGACATTAAATTTCTCCGAAAAAGTAAAGTAGTAGAAGTAAAAGTACCTTTAGGGATGACCTTAAAGAGACTGCCAAAGGCACCGATGACAACGGTCCTGCAGCAGTGACTGTCCCGCATGTGTTTCCGACACCTTCTGTTGAGGAAAGCTGCGCATGACCATAAAAGGCAGATCGTGCAGGATCGGGCAGCCTTCCAGACAGTCTGACTGCTCCACGGTTGGGGCGCAGGGCGCTACGGAGAGTTTCGTAGCTGGGCTTTGGCCTGGAGCGCGGACTCTTCTCTGCAGAAGGCTGGGAGGCAAGTGTGGGGAGAATCTTTGGGAAGGGCACACACCCCAGAGACCAGACAACACGTGGGAAGGCGAGTAAATTACTGAGCTTTTTAGCTTGTTGTCTGACTTCAGATTAGGCAGAATTATATTTTTTTCTCTCAGGAAAGACTTCTTTCTCAGTCTCTTCTCACAAATGAGTAAATGGTTTGTAAAAACCCTTAGGCCGCGCCATTAGGATGGCTGCGGCAGCTTTAACCTGCAAACAGAAGGCAAGTGCTCGCCCGTTGCCGGGCACTGTTACTGATCTCTGTGTTGCTGCCGCAGAGTGTCTCTTTTTGAGCCATGTGGCTTCCTGTGAACCCTCCGAGAATGAATTAATTGCAAAAATGTGCCCCTGATTAACTGGATAGATTGTTCTCCTATAGAAAGAGATTTGCAATGAGTCATTCAGATCTTGAAGGACATTTGCCTGTTGTAAGTGTTTGTGTAGAAATGAGCTGTATGCAGGTAGGTCTGCCCTTAGCTCCGCCAGAGCAGAGGGGCCAGTGGTCTCACGGAGTTGGAGACGGCTGTCCTTGTGTCGTAACCGGGGAAGAGCAAGACTCCTGGCCACGTTTGGGGTATAACTTTATATCGGACTTCTAGCAAGGGTCATATTTTTGCTGATTTTGTCTCCAAATCTGTTCTTATGAGGGGTTATAATAGTCCAGTCCAGGTTCTCATGAAGGATTTCTTAGGCTTTAAAATTTTGTTTTATTTTTTATATTGTATGTTTTCCATTATCATTTATCCCCCCACCCCCCCTTCCACCTCCATCCCCTCTCTTCCCCCTCAATCACCACACTGTTGTCTGTGTCCATGAAGGGTTTCTTCTATTTAAAAGTTTGGGAAGTGATAGACTACACATAATATTAAATTTTTTTAGTACTTGGATAGTTTCTTTTTGAACCTTGTGCTGTCTCATTAGTTTTGCTTATAGTCTGTCAGGACCTTTTTGTACATATTTCTGAGACTATTAAAAGCGTTTCCAGTGTCAGTATTTGGTGTCAGATAAGGAGGATCACAGCAGTAGTGTTTTTTTGGCTAAAACCTGCTAGGGGGCCCTGGCTGGAGTAGCTCAGTGGACTGAGCACAGGCTTGCAAGCCAAAGGGTGGCTGATTTGGTTCCCAGTCAGGGCACATGCCTGGGTTGTGGGCCAGGTCCCCTGTGAGGGGGTGTGCGAGAGGCAACCACACATTGATGTTTCTCTCCCTCTCTTTTTCCTTCCCTTCCCTTGTCTCTAAACATAAATAAAAATAATAAATTTAAAATTTTTTCAAATTAAAAAAATAAAACCTGCTGGTGGTTTTCTTTCTGTTTCTCTAGTGGCAGAGTCCAAGCAAGATTTAGTAAGTTACCCCCAGCCTCAGAAAACACCCATACCGGCACCATCAGAAAAACCACCCAGCCAGCCCCCAAAGTCCACTGAGAAGGAACCTGAACCCAAGAAGCGGGAAGAAGGACAAGAACCGCGCTTGGGACATCAAAAGAGAGAAGCAGAAAGGTATCTGCCTCCTCGAAGGGAAGGGCTCAGCTTCCGAAGAGACCGAGAGAAGGAGCCGTGGTCTGGGGAGACACGCCAGGATGGGGAGAGCAAAAGTAAGTGGCTTGTCGGGGCACGTGCCAGGCTGACCGCTGTGGTTGGAGCGTAGGCAGCCTGCGTGGTGGCCTGGGTCTGCCGCACCCCCACCCTCGCACAGCGTTTCTCTGCGGGCCTCGCTGGGCCAGTAGAAGGCACCCTCCCCTCCAGACAGCAAGCTGCTATTCAGAGGCAGGAAGGCTTAATTTTAGATTTCTGAGCGCTGGTGAAAAAAAGTGTGAAGCAGGTATTTGACTAACATTCCATGACAGAAGCAGCCTCGCTAGACCAAGTAGCAGCTGCAGTCATCAACAGTAAAAATAAGTAATTGACTTTAAAAAAAGAAAAGAAAAAAGGACAGTCAGGCTCTGAGGGTTTCAGAAACCAACCTTTCTCCTGCCTTGCTTTCTCTACCCGTCACGCATGGTTTGTTCAGCGATCATGCTCAAGCGCATCTACCGGTCCACGCCGCCCGAGGTGATCGTGGAAGTGCTGGAGCCCTACGTCCACCTGACTACTGCCAACGTCCGGATCATCAAAAACAGGACCGGCCCCATGGGCCACACCTACGGCTTCATTGACCTCGACTCCCACGCGGTGAGCTCCCCCCACCTTGCAGTGGCCTGGGGACAGCTGGCTGTGGGAACCTCGAGGGTCTGGCGGACACTTCCTTACCATGGAATTCTCACGAGCCGCCTAGTGCCATGACCCCTCTGGTTCTCTCCTCCGGGTTTAGTGTTCGTTCCGGTGAAGCGGCTGCCCTTAAACTTAGAATTCTGAGTGGCTTTCCAGATCCACTCCTGTCTGTGGCCTTTACAATTTCCAGTTAAAATAGAGCTTAGTCACTTGTGAAGAATCTGAGTGCTGACCCTATCAAGAGTTTAGTGAATTTTCTGATTCTCAAACTTGTTTTGCTGACTACAGATGGTTTTATGTTTGATGGTAATAGGACACTTCCTCTTTTTCCTCGGAGTGTTGCTTTTATAGATTCTTGTGGCTTGAATTTTTAGCCGTGGGGCCCTTTTCTATGGAGGTAACATGAAGATAGTGATGGAAATCATTGGTACTTTGATTTCGTGCTCAGAAAGCACCAAGGCCTTTGTAAACCGAATCGGATGCAAGGACAGCTGCGCCTAAAAGAAAAGGACGTGAGTTTCTGAAGTTCATTTCAGAAACTGACCAGAAACAAACAAAAAAAAAGCTGATTAGGCTGTCTTCTCTTCAGGAACAGAAAAGGGGTGCTTATCACAATAATATCTTTTCCAATTAAAAGGGAAACTGATGACTGCTCTGCCCACTCTGATCAACCCTTCATTTTAGGGGACCTTTCTGGCTAATATGCTCTTCCTATCAAAGTTGTGACCCAAACGTATTGTTTAGTAGTTTTTTCTTTTGAGAGGTAAAATACTTGTTCGGGTCTCTCTCAGAGGACATGGCCTTTTCTCTCTTTGGGTTCACACGTGTCTTTGGTTCCCCAGGAAGCTCTTCGGGTAGTAAAGATCTTGCAGAACCTGGACCCACCATTTAGCATCGATGGGAAGATGGTAGCTGTAAACCTGGCCACTGGGAAGCGGAGGTAAGTGGGGGTGGTGTCCTTGTGCTGCCTCCACTCAGGATTTTGGGAGGAAACTTCCAGTCCTGGCTGGGGAGACAGGACAGTGAGACATGATGCCTTCCTTTTGTGGATGGCTGGATGTTTTCTTTTTCTGAAGTTTGCCTTGTTCTGACTCCAGATTTTTTTTTTTTTCCTTAAATAGTAGTACTAGGTAGGTACTTTAGTTCTTTCCTCCTTGACTGCCTGGTATCTTTGGGTCCCAAATGATGGTACACTCTTGGATGACAGAAAAAATCTTGGTGTAGCCTTGCCCCTTGGAATTCTAAGAAAATGCTGTCCTGACTTCCTGCTCCCCTGACCTTGTCCCTGCCCCCCCGTAGCCCTGGGAAGCCTAATTCCTCTGTACTCTTTTGCCCGTCTTGGCCCGGGAGTGGTAACTGGCCCACGGCTGTGTCAGAGAGGCCGGGTCACAGGGAAGGGGTAACCTGGCTCTTGCTCCCTCAGCCCGGTAGTTCTGCTCCATCAGGTGGTTCCGTAGAAGTCCCGCTGCTCCTCCGTTCAGGACTCTGCGCTCGCAGAACTGCTTGCTGGGGCGGGTGGTTCCTTTCCTTGCAAGATGGGGAAGAGAGTTACTTGGCCAGTCTGCAGGGTCGGGCACTTACCCAGTGACTCTTGGTAGCAGGCACCTGTCATGTGGTTTTGTTTGTTGCAGAAACGACTCCGGGGACCATTCTGACCACATGCACTACTACCAGGTAGGCTCTGGCGGCTGGGGCGTGAGCGCTCTGTTAGAGTCCTCAGGCGACTGAGAGAGTGGTTATGAGTTCTCTCCAGCGGGTGTCTGTTAGGGTAATAGCTGTCAGAAGGTCCATTATTTTAACTTGCCTTTCTGTGATAGGGTAAAAAGTATTTCCGAGATAGGAGGGGAGGTGGCAGAAATTCAGACTGGTCTTCAGATTCAAATCGACAAGGACAACAGTGTGAGTGACCTTTGTTTTATTTTTATTGTGTGTTGTTTTTCTTTTTGGCTCGACTACTCATTAATTGAAATTTTTGTGATCACAAAGTTGGCCAGAGGGGTGCTCTTTCAGAGTACCACCTACAGGTTTTGCTCCTGGCTCGGTCGGCCAGCCTCGTTCCTGGGCTGTTCTTGGTGAGTCCCAGCGAGGGCCTCATGGGCAGGGACCAACACTGCCTCTGGTTTCGTTCCCTCCAGCATCATCGGACTGCTACATCTACGACTCTGCCACGGGCTACTACTACGACCCCTTGGCGGGAACCTATTACGACCCCAATACCCAGGTGAGTTTTTGTCTTCGTTTCCTTTGTCAGCAAATCTTTTGAGAAGAGTACCTGTAATTTGTTACATTGAAGATTTTGTCCCCTGGGTTCTCTGGTTGCTCAATTACATGAAAAGTTGGAGAAGTGTAAGCCTACGAAAGCTGAGTACTTCTCCAATCCAGGCAGCTGCTTTGACTACCTGTGCCTCATGTCTTAATGCGGTGTTTTAAAAAGTCCAGATCTTCCATTGAGTTGTATTTATTCAGGTGGATTTTAAAGATGATGACCTTTATATTAACTGTGGCCTCTGGAAAACCAGTGCCTTGTGGCATGACAGGTAAGAACAGCGCTGCTCTTGGAGAAAGGGACAGTGAGTCGCCTGGATGTGTCCTGGCCCCTCGAGTGGGTTTTTACATTGTTTGATGTGATCTCCTCTTAGATTGGGAGTGAGAGAGCTGCTCTTTCCCCCAGAAAGGAACTGCGCTCCGTAGACCTGGACTCCTGGGAAAGCGAGGTATTCTGTAGACTTAACTGTTTCCAACCGTATTGCAGCAAGAAGTCTATGTGCCCCAGGAGCCGGGCTCACCTGAGGAGGAAGAGAGCAAGGAAAAGAAATCGGCCAGTCAAAAGTCAAGCAGCAAGAAGGAAACATCTAAAAGAGATGGCAAGGAGAAAAAAGACCGAGGAGGGCCCAGGGTGAGAGGACTTGGGATCTGCTCTCTTTTCAGCGTGTGTTTGCAAATAAAAATAAAGGGGTCATGGCGGAGACTGCTTGAGGGTAAAACTGCCAAGGAAGCAGGCAGCCCCCTTGCCTCTCACAGCAGGGCTCACTTTCACGAGTGCAGAAACTGAGGGCGGCAGGCAGTGGCTCAGCCCGAACCAGCCCGGGGCCCCCCACACGCACACAGTCTCACGGGCCCCGCCCCGTGTGGGCGCTGCAGCCCGTGCACGCAGGTCCGCAGGCCGGCGGTAGCGCGGGCGCCAGTTGGTGTTCTTCATTCACTGCGTGTTTGATCATAAGTGTTTTCCCTTGTTTCTGTGCTATTTCTAACTTGTTATTTTAACACCTGTCTGGTAAAAATTCACAGTAAGACTGTCCCCTTGTTTTCTTCAGCATTTCGGCATTGCTTGTCTCTTCTTTCTAATCTCTTACGGTCGTCATATATAACACTTAGTATTTTATTTCTCCTTTTAAAGCATTTCCTTAGGATTAAATTTCAAGATTAAAGCCGAAGATCATTTTCATATCTCCTGGCATACTGTCAGATTATTCTCCAAAGAATTGTATTTCATCTATTCTGACACATTAGTGAAAATGGATGAATGTTGTGGTTCAATTTGTGGCTTGTCTTTTTTTTTCTTTGAATACCGCTTAGTTTGCCTTGAGAGAGAGAATGTGTATATCTGAGAATTGAGACTTCAGAGTGACATCTGCTTAGTATTTGGTGTCTACTTTAGCTACTTATTTTTTCTAACCATATTCTCAGTCATTTCAAGAATGAGGATATTAATGCCTATACAGGAGGATTGTCGTGAAGGCTGAAGATAATGTGTATGAACGTATCATCTTCCTGATGTGTAGTTACCATTCAACATACACTAATTTTGAAATCATAGCAACAGCTCTTAACGTAACTTTTATGAGTATCCTACGAGAATTACCTTGGATTTTATCAGTTTCAGGAAAATGCCGGCGAGGGGCCAGCAGCCCTAGAGGACGTCTTTAAGAAGCCCCTGCCTCCCACTGTGAAGAAGGAGGACAGCCCTCCACCAGTAAGGCCGAGCTGCTGCCCAGGGCCGGGGCGGGTTCCTGGCCGGGGAGCAGGTTCAGAGGCCCATGCCTCACTTTGGTGTCGGTCCTGAGCGCTCTCCGCCTCACAGATACGCATGCGCGCGACGAGGTTGCCTTCTAGCTGGTGAGACTGGCGGGTCAGAGCCAGGCTCCTGTCCTCTTTCCCTGCGCCCTGCCCCACTCGCGCCAGGTCAGGGAGCACCTGGTTCTTTTTAAGTTATATGTAGTCTTGGTCTTGTTAGTTCTCTTTTAAATGACCGAGAAAACCCATTTTTTTCTGGCCCTGATGTTTCCGGTCTTTTGGTGCTCCATAAGAATCTCTTAGATGTGGAGTGGATGCTCGGCTGTTGTAAATTACGCTGAAGTGAACATGGGGGTGCATATATTCTTTCAAGTTAGTGTTTCGGCCCTGGCTGGTGTAGCTCAATGGATTGAGCGTGGGCCTGTGAATCAAAGGATCGCGGTTCGATTCCCAGTCAGGGCACATGCCTGGGTTGCAGGCCAGTTCCCGGCAAGGGACGCACAAGAGGCAACAATACATTGATATTTCTCTCCCTCTCTCCTTCTCTTCCCCTCTAAAGATAAATAATAAGTAAAAAATGTTTAAAAAAATAAAAACAAAAGAAACTGTATTAAAAAAAAATTAGTGTTTCAGGTTTCTTCAGATAAACTCCCAGAAGTGGAATCTCTGGGTCACAAGGCAGTTCCATTTTTAATTTTTTGAGGTAACTCCATGCTTTTCTCTACAGTGGCTGCACCAGTCCGCACTCCCACCAGCAGGGCACCAGGGCTCCCTTTTCCCCACATCCTGGCCAGCACTTATTATTTGTGGATTTATTGTTGCTGCCATTCTGACAGGCGTGAGGTGGTATCGCACTGTGGTTTTAATTTGCGTCTCTCTGATGGTGAATGACCGGAGCATCTTTTCATGTGTCTATTGGCCATCTCTGTGTCCTCTTTGGGGAAGTGTCTATTTAGGTCCTTGGCCTATTTTTAAATTAGATTGTTTATTTTTGTGGGTGTTGAGTTTTATAAGTTCTTTCAAATGTTGGATATTAACTCCCTATCAGGTGTATCAGCAGATATGTTCCCCCATTCAGTTGTTTGTCTTTTCATTTTGTGGATGGTTTCCTTGGCTGTGCAGATACTTTCTAGTTTGATGTAGTCCCATTTATTTACTTTTTCTTTTGTTTCCCTTGCACAAGGAGATATAGCAGAAAAAATACTGCTATAGGAAATGTCTTAGATTTTACTGCCCCTGTTTTCTTCTAGGATTTTTAGGACTTTGAATCTAACATATAAGTATTCAATCCATTGCTAATTTATTCTTGTTGGTACCCATTTTTTAGGTACCTAAAGTAATAGTCTCAATCTAATCATATGATTCAGATTAAATATAGACGTATAACAGTAGTAATCTGCTTTCTTTTTCTTCTTTTTTTTTTTTTAACTTTTCATTGATCATAGGACAGTGACCATGCATCATTACTTAACAGTTTCCTGTAAACTGTTGATCGATACTCTTTGCCCCCTCGGCATTATTGTTCAGTCCATTGCAACCCATCAGTGGCGACCCCCCTCTGCCTTCCCTTGCTGAGGAGCCGCTTCTGTCTCCAAGTGGTCTTCTTCAGTTGCACTGATCCCTAGGCGTCACTGCAGCCTTCGTAACATTTTTCTTTCCTTTCTCCGTGGTTACAGTGACTTGGAGATGGTTACTCTCTCTTCCTCTTTGTAACTTGTAACTTTGTGGCTCTTCTTCTGTGTTCTACTTCAGCTCCCCTTTCTCCTCCCTTCATTCTATTGCCACGGTCACTCCTAAGGGAACTTCTCTGGCTCGCATCTCAGTGAACAAGGAGGAACGTCAAGCTCTAACCATGTTGCTCCCATTTGGGAAGTGAGCATTGTGGTCCGTGGGCCTGTACTGAGCCCAGTTCAGTATTCAAACTGAAAGAAGAAACGGGGTGCCCATAACAATGCCTAGAAAACAGGCCCCAGAATAAGGCTGAGTTTGGCATTAATCCCTGGCCTTCCCCTTGCAGCCCAAGGTGGTAAACCCACTGATCGGCCTCCTGGGTGAATATGGAGGAGACAGTGACTATGAAGAGGACGAGGAGGAGGAGCAGCCACCTCCTCCGCAGCCCCGCTCAGCGCAGCCGCAGCCGCGGGACGAGTTGACAACCAAGAAGGAGAATGAAGAAGACAAACTCACTGACTGGAATAAACTGGCCTGTCTGCTCTGCAGAAGGCAGTTTCCCAATAAAGAAGTTCTGATCAAACACCAGCAGCTCTCAGACCTGCACAAGGTATTCGGGGAGGGACCCTGACCTTCAGACTTTCAGACAGTGATGAGCGTTTCAGGGGACAAAAGGTTTCTGCTGCCCTTCCTCAGCCTGTATCATCCCCAGTTCCAATAACTAAGTCAGTCCAGGCTTCGAGAGTAAGTTGTTCCTCCACCTTTTGTTCGTGAGTTGCTTTGTATTGAAGCCGTGCCCACCTTCCAAAAAACTTCAGACCCAAGGCAGGCAGCGGCTAGGGCTGGGGCACCCGACCTGGAGCCTGTGCTGGAGACAGGGTGGGGGCAGGAGGGGGGAGAAGGGCTGGTGGAGTAGGCGGCTCGCTTCTTAGCTCTGTCATTAACCAGACCTCAGATAAGCCCCTCCTCCTCTTCAGCACTTGCAGGCGTCCCCTGGTTCCGTCTAGCTCTGGCAGTGTGCCATGTTCCCCCAGCGGGTCACACTCTGCCGTCTCGTCGCATAGGGAGTCGCTGCTGTGAGCCGTGGCACAGCAGCGAGTCCTGGGTGTCAAACAGACCCCGCCAGTCTTCCCGTTGCACGTACTGACCGGGGAGCTAGATTCTGGACAGCTGAAGCCCTGCAGGGGGACTCGGGTTGCAGAGCCATTTGTTTCAGACTCCTTCTCTAGCAGGGGCTGCAAGGGCAGGGCAGGGGGTTGGATTCAGACTTTCCCTCAGCACAAAACTCTGTCCTGTGTGGCTAAAAGCTGAGAAGCTCTGACTTTGTAATAAGCCTGCCTCTTCTCCCAGCTGCCTCTGCAGGCTCTGCAAAGCTTCCAGGGCTCCGGGACACTTCTTCCGACAGCCCTGCAGTAGACGACCTCTGAGTCCCTTCAGTCTTTTCAGATTCTGAGTCAGCAGACTAACATTTAAATGTCAGCTTTCTGACGAAAATGCTAATAAATGGCTAACAGGATAAAAAGTAGTTGTCAGGGAAGAGGAACCGGCCATCTGGCAACCCCACAAAGGAAACTGCTCCCGGGCAGTGGGAAGTAGATGCGGAAGTTTTCCTTTCCTCAGAGTGCAGAGAAGCCCTCTCTGCACAGTTTCTTATCCTGTGTGCTTGAGGGCCCTGTGTAGGGGTGCCCACACTCCAGTGCGGGGCCCCTAAGGAGTCGGAGCCTCTCAAAGCAGTCTGTCTGTTTTTTGAGGCCCTTGGGGTTTCTTTTACTGTTTCTCTGGGGGCTGGAAGGTGACCAGTGTCCGAGGATGGCGGTGGCGGCAGGCAGAGCATGGGGGCGTTTGCTTCTCTTCCCCCGTGTGCTCTGACTGCCCCTCCCGTAATTTTTATCTCAGCTAAAGAGATGTAAGCCAGACCTGTGTCTTTCACACTTTAGACAGAAGTGCAGTTCCCTCCGTGCCCCACCACTTAACTGCTCTGTGTGACAGGGCAGCACTGCAGCCCGGGTCCCTGCTGCTGAGCCTAAGTCAGACCGCTCAGCGACGGCTGCTCACAGGGGACGGTGACCGCTCGGCAGAGCTGGTCAGCGGAAGGAGCTGCTGTCCTGGAGCCGCCGCGGGAAGGGCCTGGAGGCACCTCTGGGAGGCTTGTTCTGGCCCTACACTCAGAACTCCTTCTCTTCTCAGCAAAACCTGGAGATCCATCGGAAGATAAAGCAGTCGGAGCAGGAGCTCGCCTACCTGGAGAGGAAAGAGCGGCAGGTGAGCTTCGGGGACCCCTTGCCGCCTGCCTCTGCTTTCCAGGGTGGGATTTCCAGGCCGTGGTGAAGAGGCCCTGAAAGATGCTGTGTACCTTCCTCAAAGCTCATCAAACTACAGTAAAATGGGTGCATTTTACAATTTATAAATAATACCTTAATAAAGTTGATGTTTTTTAAAGGTGCTGCTAAGGGTCTCTGAGTAGACCAAGTAAGCAGCACTCCTCTTTCCCGCCCAGCTTTTTAAAATCAGCAAAGGGGTGTGGGGCAGGGCTGCTGAAGCACCGTCCTGCAGCTGCGGGCACAGGTAGTGACCTGTGAGAGCAGGTCCACCAGCCGCCTAGGACCACCCGGTGAGCCAGGCTCACCTGCCCTGCCTCCACCCGCACTTGTCCAGGACAGGTCTCTGTGATGGTTTGGAGTCCCCCCGTGCAGGCCCGTTGGAGAGCTCCTCCTCCGTAGAAGAGAAGGAGACAGCTGATCCCAGCACACTGGCTGCTGCGTCCCAAACTGGCCGCCCAGGAAGCGCTGCTGTCGCAGAAGAGTGGGTGGAGGAGTGAGAGCTTCCAGGAGTTCCCAGCTGAACTCCCTTCATGTTAGAGGAAATGTCAGAAATAAAGCGGAGCTTCCCCACTTTTCTGTCCCCTCAGATAGAAATCTCAGATTTGTTCTCCTGCTTACCAACAGGGAAAGTTTAAAGAAAGAGGGAATGACCGCAGAGAAAAGCTTCAGTCTTTAGACTCTCCAGAAAGAAAACGGATGAAATACTCCAGGGAAACTGACAGGTAAGCCAGGAACTCTGGGCTCCGCCTAAGCCTTGGGGCCTGGTGCTGAAACTGTCTCCCTCTCCGACTGCGCTGCTCTTCTCTGTCGCTCGGAGGTCAGGTGATTGGGAGCAGGTGCTGTCGGGGCTCCTGGAGCACGAGGGTCACTGCGCCCTCGTGACCTCCTGTCTTCACACAGAGAATGCGTGTGTTGCGTGCGTGCGTGCGTGCACGGGGGAGCGCCTGGTGGCCTAGCTGCTCAGGGCCCGTGCTGCAGCGGGCCTGCTTGGGAGCCCTCTCTCTCCTCACCAGTTGTGGGCCCAGTAAGCATGTCATACTCAGGAACCTTCGTCGTTACACGGAGGGGCTGAGTAAGTGGTTGGCTGCTGATAGAGATTATGATCTCTAGCTGCCTGTGCTGGCTTCCAGTTTGCTGGTCTCCAGGTCGTGAGCCCAGAGTTACACAGAATTGGCTGATAATCCACTCTGTGCGGATACTGTGTTCAGCGCAAGGAATGCTCAGGTGGACAGAACGTATAACATTCTCAACTGTCTGAACTCGAAATAAAGAATGCTTAGGTGGCGCTGTGTCTCACAGGACAGGCAAATCCAGTGGAGAAGGGGAAGGCATATCAGTTGGAGGGAACCGCGGACACTGTGGATGAGGGGGGGCGGTTAGGGTGCGTTGGGGAGTTCTAGGTACCTTGATGGTGGTAAACATGAGAGACATGTGGTTGAGTGTCAGGAGATGAGGCTGGCTGAGTGGCCGGCTGAAGACCACTTCGTGAAGTTCATACTCCTTGAACACCACGCTGAGACTTTGTCTTAGCGCGGTGTGGGTACTAAAATGATTGTAAACGACGTGTGATCCAGTACCTCCGTGTTAGTGAGCGGAAGAACCAGAAGCCAGGGTAGACCGTGTAACGCCCGTGGGGCGCAGGGAGGTGAAGGCAGAGAAAGGCCCTGTGGAGGCCCAGGAACACCGGGCTCTGGTGCTTCCCCTTCCCTGCTCACGGCCCGCAGGTACGGGGTTATTTTTGGATCATGACTCAGGAACTCTGTGTGTGCAACTGAAAAAGAAATCCTCGTGAAAAATACTTTCTTGTGTGCAGTAAATAAACTGATGTTTTTATTCTAGCCTATTCTATTTGCATATCTAAGAAGCATTAAGGGGGGACCACTTCATCAATGTGACATCCCATTGGGTCACCCTCTGCAATTTCAGCTACACTGGACGAGGACCGAGGTGCAGGGGTCAGCCAGGAGGAGGAGGGCGCCTTCGCTCTGAGCCCGCTGTTCTTGGGTGGGAGGGCACCCTCCTCTCTTCCCTGCCCCTTTCACACCGCATGCTGCCGGCCCTCCTCCTCCTTGGTCCTCCTTCCTGCTCATCCCTTCTCTGGGTGATTCCAGACATTCACCGGGACTCTGCCCTCACTCAGTGCCTTACCCTCTTGACCTGAGCTGTCCAACGGACCCAAAGCCCCAGCCACCCCTAACAGGCTAACCAGACCTGTGGCTCCATTCCAAATCATTTCTGTTTTCTGAGCTCAAAATCACTATTTCCACTTACCTCCTGGGCATGTCCTTTTGGACCCTCTCAGGCCCCTCGCACTAAACAATCGCTCAGTGTCGTATTCCATCCCATGTTGGACTCGGTCCAGCCCTGCTGACCCTGCTGTGTTCATGTGTCGGCGCCACAGCGGCCCTGCAGTGCAGTCTGCCTGCTCTGGCTCCGTCTTACTCCCCTGTCTCCCGTGGTGTTCGTGGCCAGCTCCCTAATTCAGCCTGGGCCCCCTTTCTTGCTCACCTGCAAACCACACTCCTTAATCTCAACCTTTGCTTCCCAATCTTCAGTCCATTCTCTACCCTGCCACCAAAAGGACCTTTGTGCACAGAAATCTCCTAAAATTCGTCTTTTTGTGGAGGGAGGCCTTGCCTAGAGAGAGGCCTGGGTTTCAGGGGATTTCTTTGCCTAAAGGATGAAGTCCATTGTCATGATTTAGTGTGGTGGTCAAGCATTTTCAGTCTGGCCCAAGCAGCCTTGTGTCAGACCCTGCCTCTCCCCTCCTGGAGGGGTGGTTGCGTGCACTGCTTCCCGCCGTGCCCTCCTTTCCTCCCCCCCTTTTATTCCTAGCTCATAGACTCCCCATTGGTCAGGCCCAGCCCAGATGCACCCTCCTGTTGGGATTTCTGCCATTTTCAGTGATGCCCTTTGCAGAGATGTCCAACCTTTTGGCGTCTCTGGACCACACTGGAAGAAGAAGAGTTGTCTTGGGCCACACATTAAGTACATTGTGACATGTAATCACAAAAAAAATCTCATAATGTTTTAAGTAAATTTATGACTTTGTGTTGGGCCACATTCAAAGCCATCCTGCAGCGGGTCAGACACCTCTTTATGGTTTGTGTCCTGTATCTCAGTTGCGGGCCACCACACCAGTGGTTGAGCTCCTCAGTGTGCCAAAAGCATCTGCTGGCGTAGTATCCCTCTCCCATCCTTCCCTGTGAACAGGGTGCGGTCTTGGTCATCTCAGTGTCCCCAGGATGGAGCCTGTGGCACGGGTAGCAGACACTCAGAAATACCGTTCAATACATGTAAGAGGAGGCAAAGCCGAATCCAGAGGACAAGTTTTCAGTAGGCTCATCATGAGCAGGCCACTTTGAAGGTGACACTAGCTAAGTCTGACTGCTTCTTTTGCAGCGATCGCAAACCTGCAGGTAAAGAAGGCCCGGACGACGGCAGCAAAGGCGGCTGTGCCCAGCAGGCGGCTGCCTGGAAGAAGGGGGCAGGCCTCGGATCTGGTCATCCCGGACTGGCTTCCGCCGAAGAGGTGAAATGGTTTCCGTCTTGTTGGGCTGCCATAAACCAGAAGTGTACTTAACTTTCTCTCACTGTGGCCCGGAGCTGTGTCTCTGCCTTTTGGCTGGGCTTTTTCCTCTGCTGGCGATGGATGTGGGAGCTGAGGAGCCCCTCGGCCCTGGGTACTGGGTTATAGCTAGGCGTGCTTGCCCTTTGCAGTTTGGCTGGCTGTGGGAAGGGGGGAGAAATTAGAATGGAGCTCCTCTTGCTCTCACACAGAGTAAGAGGTGAGGCATCGGGGGGTGTAGGCAGGCTGGGGCTGGAGAGCCCTTTGGTGAAAAGGTCTGGGAAGCTAGCAGTGGGAGGTACAAGGGCATCTCTGGGAGAGGTTGTCATCAGAGGTGTTTGGTGGCTAAAATTTGGGGTGCATGAAGTTAATCCTGGTTCCCAGGAAGGGCTGTGCCCCTTAGATTTCAGGACAAGAGGAGGAAGGAAGGTGCTAAGAGGAAACATGCCCGTTTTGTGCTCACTTCGCCCCCCCGAAACTGCCGCTTGTAGAGTGGCTTCCCCTGGCTCCGGTGTGGGGGTCCATGTCCTGAACGCACCGCGGCACCGCCTCCTTGTTCCTCTCGGGGTTTGTTTATGAAACATCTGAAAACTTGCCCCCGTCCCGCTCCGCTGCGCCTCAGAAATGCTTGTAGTCCCGGAGCAGCCCGAGGCCAAGTTCGTAGAGCCCCCCTCACTGTCGGCCTCTCTTGTACAGGCCGAAGGCCGGACGCGGGGGCCCGGTGCGGGGGCTCCTGGGAGGAGCAGCAAGAGACAGTCCAACGAGACTTACCGGGACGCCGTGCGCCGAGTCATGTTCGCTCGGTACAAGGAGCTCGATTGAAGAGTGGAGATGCACCCACAGGACACAGCCTCCTCCTTGTTTTGTCTGTCCGTCTCTCCTTTTGTTTCGTTACTGTTCTGGCTGCTAGAACTTTTTTAAATAAACTTTTTTTCAATGTGATTTTTTGGTGTCCTTGCATTTTTCTCCCATAGGTGGCTGGGGCTGGGGCTCCCGGTGGACGGGAGAGAGGGCCTTGAAGTGGGCCCATCTGAAATGCTGCGGCGCAGGGAGAGAGGCCCCGAACCCTGCCGCACTGCCTGCCATGGGTGCGCGTGACCTCGAGCTCTCGCCGGTGCGGAGGCCGTTTTCCTGACCTAATGAAAGTAGCATCTCGCCGCTGCTTCTGTTTCTTTGCTAACTGCCGAAGCTAGACTCCTTCTGTGCATTGGTTCACCACCATAATGGCCTTTGAAAGCCCTCCTCCGACTTCCCTGTTGCTGGGGTCGGGCAGCTCTGCTGCTTGTGATCACTGCCACATGTCTGCAAGTAAGAATTACTCTCCTCTCCGGCCAACGCCCAGCTTTTTCCTCCCTCCACTACTAAAACTCTCCCAAGAGGTGTCTCCCCTTTTGGATCTTTCTTAATTTCCCCACGATATTGTAAGAGGGTGCAGCCAGGAGGCCCCCAAAAGAAGGATTTGTAATGGGGTCCAGAGCTCAGGGTGTCCAGGAAATATTAAAAACATGGGATGTCCTCACCCCCACAAGTCTGAGCTGAGGAGAGGGATACATGGAGCAAGGCCATTGAGTTGTTTTGCATAGCGACCGTTTTGCAGATAACCTCTAGCAGTCATTTAACACATCTATAACCTTTAACTGGTTTCACAGATATGCTAAACAGCTGTGGCCATGCTTTGAGCCAGAGAGAAGGGAGTGACTTCCACCCAAGACGTAACTGGGAGGCAACTCCCCCTGGTTACAGCACCTGCGTGAGAGCTTAGAGATGGTTGGCTCCACGCCACGGGGCCACACCTGCCCAGACTCACTAAGGCAGCCCAGTAAAGCTGGACGGATATGGGAGTGCTGGCAAGTGTAGCCGATTGTGGGGGGAGTCGGAAATGGGGCTGCAGAGGAGGATTAGCGCGGGGATTTAAACCCAGACACGGCAGCCATTGGGAGGAGAGCCCTGTGGCTTTGGCCAGAGTCAGGACCCCTGCAGCTGTGGGAAGATCACCACATGACTTTATCAGAGAACCACCACTCGGCTTTGGCAGAGAACCATGTGGTTTTGGCAGAGTGGCAGTTCGCCCCCCACCCCCCGCAGCTTTGATGGGGGGACCCCCACGGTGTTGGTGAGAGTGAGGACCCCATGGCTTTGGGGTGCTCCCTTTGGCCATGTGGCTTAGGAAGCAGGAGAGACTTTGCCTGGAAGAAAAAGGAGAAAGGACTTTTACCAATGGGCCATGAGAAGGTGCCACATGACTTCGGATTAATTGGAGATCCCGGCGACACAGCTGATGGTGCCGGGAACTGAGGGAGCCCTACCAGCTGAGCATGGATTACTGGGGAGAACTGGGGGCTGCCTGAGCCACGGACTTCTATTTCTGTTCCTGAGATACAGTACCCCAGATTGGGCAAAGCGGGGAAGGAAGTACTGTGTGTGTTTGTGGGTGTTTTAAGGGACTTTGGGATTTTGGTGAAGACATTAAATCATTACTCTTAAGTCTGTATAACCTGAATAAATAATTCCTTTCCTTTTCACCAATCTCTGACATGGAGAGCTACAATTCTCTGGCAATGGGAAAGGCGAACCTAGTACAAGGGGACCCCCTTCCCTGGAGGCCAACCAGGGAAAATCATGGGAGACCACACGTGCAGTAGCTTTAAAGTAATACAACTACTTGTACATGCGCAGTAAAAGCCTGCCAAAACTAGCCAGGAAGGATACGCCCTACAAGAATAGAGTCCCTCCAGCCCATGGGGTCAATCTCTGCTTGGAGTTAGCCTGCTCCCAAGTTCTCTGCTATAAACTCTGGGTGTTTAGTTCAATTCTTTGTCCCGATCACCAAGAACCTGGTTACCTGTACCCACCTGTGACAATATCACTCATACCATTTCTTTCAAATTTTTTGCAGTTAAGGGACTATGTCTTGTGAACCTAACTTAAACTTTTGTAAAAAGATTTTATTTATTTTTAGAAAGGGGAAGAGGGAGAGAAACATCAGTGTGTGGTTGCCTCTCACGCACCCCCCACGGGGCACCTGGCCAGCAACCCAGGCATGTGCCCTGACTGGGAATTGAACTGATAACTCTGGTTCGCAGGTTGACGTTCAATCCACTGAGCCACACCATCCAGGGCCTGTACTCTAGTTCTAAGAATTCTGCTGTTAATATGTCACAAGTGAGAATGTTTCTTAGGAAGAGAACTACATGTTTAGAAGAACATCTTGATGATGTGAGGTGGGAGTTTGTGAACTTTTCTGTGAAGAGGCACAGAGCCAGTGTTCAGGCTCAGCTCTGTTGTATTGAGAAAGCAGCCATGGACAGTAATGCGTTAACAAATGATTATGGCTGTGTTCCAATAAAACTTTATTTGCAGAAACAGATTGCAGGCCAAAATTGGCCCATAGTTTGTGGTTTGCCAACCCCTAGTATATGGGCAGACCCAGCATTAGACAGGAACTAGAAGGGCTCTGTAGAGAGAAGGTGGGGATGGGATTGGCGTTCTGGAGGGGATGGCAGTGAGGAGTGGGAGAGGTAAGGAGAAGTGGGCGTTCACCAAGGAGAAAACATTTCCAGCAACAGGAATGATAAACATGAATTTAAATTGTGTGTGTGCTATGTCCAGTTAGAATCCCTTTCTCTTACTCTTAAGTCTTTTTACTCCTCCAAAACGGAAAACAAACATTCAGGAGAATGCTGGCTTAGGGATTGAGCACCTCAGGTTCCGGGCCTTGCTACCATTAATGCCGGCATCTCAGAAGGTGGACCATTTGCGTCTCACAGCCCCAGACAGAGGCACTACAGAGCCCTTCTGGTCTGGTGATGGTCGCAACTACATCTGCGGTGCACGTCGGTACTTTCTGTCTGACCTTCACTGAGTAGGTCTCCAAACACGGGGAGCTGGTCCAAGTTTGTCCTGAGCCGATCAGACCAGGTTTTCCTTCCAGCTCTGCCGTCCTGCAGGGCCTAGAGTGAGCCATAGAACACATCAAGTGCTTCACTGTGGAAGACTCGGAAGACTCCTGTCGGGGGACTTAGTTGACCCAGGTTATTGGCTGCCCAGCAGAAGTACCAAGTTATCATGTGGTCACTCTATGAATGTTTTGAGAGCCTACCCTAGCTGTCACTAGGTTTCTATAGCGAGACCTGTGTCTGTATCAAGGGGACTCAGTCATCTGGGGAAGAGATGAACATCGAGCAATCATTGGCATGTTGAAACCCTTGAGGGAGAAGTACAGCGAGCTATCGGGCTGCTCTGAGCTGGACTTGATACTCATCTTCCCTGAAGACCTTGGACCTAGGAGATTAGTTTGGGTCATTGCACAGTGTTATTTTTTTTTTCTAGTTTTATTTTGACACTTTAATGGAGATTTTGCTGTTGGAGATAAGGTCTAAAGTATTTAATACATTTTAGCCATGGCTGGTGTGGCTCAGTGGATTGAGCACTGGCCTGCGAACTAAAGGGTCACTGGTTCAATTCCCAGTCAGGGCACATGCCTGGGTTGCAGGCCAGGTCCCCAGGAGTGGGTGTATGAGAGACGACCACACATTGATGTTTCTCTCCCTCTCTTTCTCCCTTCTCCTCTCTAAAAATAAATAAATCTTTAAATAAAGCATTTAGGACTTCCGGCCAAGATGGAGGCATAGCTGGACACACTGTGCCTCCTCTCACAACCAAGATTAAGGACAACAAAAATATAGCACCAAAAAAAAAAGAAAATCCAACCAGGACAGAGAGAAAATTGAATTGTGTGGGAGTCCAACTACAATTCACCCAGACTGGTAAGAGGGGCGGAGTCAGTGGAGTCAGTGGCCGGCAGAGTCGGATCGCAGTGGGATAAGCCAGTGGTGGTCCCAGGCACACAGTCACTCCAGGTACACAGGCAGCAGGGTTGCCAAACGCGAGGTGGCCAATCGGGGCGCACAAGGTGGCGGACCGCGGACACACATTCGCGCACAGATAAACCAGGCGAAAACGGGCAGCAAGACAGACTGTGCAAGGCAGGGCCCCAGCACTGGGAAGTGAAGCCTAAAAGCACCCATTGAAAATACTTGTAGGGGCTGAGGTGCCGGGAGGGAGTCCCAGCCTCACAGGAGAGTTCGCTGGGGAGACCCATGGGGTCATGGAGCGTGCACAGGCCCACCCACCCGGGAATCAGCATCATAGGGGTCCAGTTTGCTTGGGGGAAGCAGCAGAAGTGACTGAAATCTGGCAGAGAGTGGAGCGGGCACCATTGTTCCCTCTTGGACCCCACCCCCACATCCAGCATCACAACCCAGCGACTGGGCTGTCCCGCCCTGGTGAACGCCTAAGGCTCTGCCCCTCATACCTAACAGCCGGGACCAGACAAAAACAAACAACAACAAAAAAAAAAAAAACAAGGATGGCTCAAAAGGGAGAACAGACTGGGGCCCGGAGCTAATTCATCTGAGCGACCAGGAGGTGGTCAACCTATCAGATGCAGAGCTCATAGCACTGGTAGCCAACCTATCAGAAGCACAGTTCAAAGCTCTGGTGATCAGGAAGCTCACAGAATGGGTTGATTTTGGTCACAAATTAGAAGAACAAATGGAGGCTACAATAAGTGAAATGAAGAAAAACACACAAGGAACCAATAGTGATGGGAGGAAAACTGGGACTCAAATCAATGGAGTGGACCAGAAGGAAGAAAGAAACAACCAAACAGAAAAGAATGAAGAAACAAGAATTCAAAAAATGAGGAGAGGCTTAGGAACCTCCAGGACATCTTTAAATGTCCCAACATCCGAATTATAGGGGTACCAGAAGGGGAAGAGGAAGAGCAACAAGTGGAAAACTTATGTGAACAAATAATAAGGGAGAACTTCCCCAATCTGGCAAGGGAAATAGACTTCCAGGAAGTCCAGGAAGCTCAGAGAGTCCCAAAGAAGGTGGACCCGAGGAGGAACACACCAAGGCATATACCATGATTTCATTACCCAAGATTAAAGAGGAGAAAATCTCAAAAGCAGCAAGAGAAAAGGAGACAGTCACCTACAAAGGAGTTCCCATCAGACTATCAGCTGATTTCTCAAAAGAGACCTTGCAGGCAAGAAGGGGCTGGAAAGAAGTATTCCAAGTCATGAAAGGCAAGGACCTCCATCCAAGATTGCTCTATCCAGTGAAGCTGTCATTTAGAATGGAAGGGAAGATAAAGTGCTTCTCAGGTAAGGTCAAGTTCAAGGAGTTCATTATCACCAAGCCCTTATTATATAAAATGTTAAAGGGACTTATCTAAGAAAAAGAAGATAAAAAATAGGACAGTAAAAAGACAGCAAACTCACAGATATGAACAACCACACCTAAAACAAAAGCAAACAACTAGACCCGGAGCAGGAACACAGAAATAAAGATCACATGGAGGGTTAGCAGCAGGGGAGTGGGAGGAGGAGAGAGGGGGAAAAGGTACAGAGAATAAGTAGCATAGACGGTGGGTAGAAAATAGACGGGGGGAGGGCAAGAATAGTGTGGGAAATGTGGAAGCTAAAGAACTTATGACACATGGACATGAACTAAAGGGGGGAATGTGGGTGGGAGGGGGTGTGCAGGGTGGAGGGGAATGATGGGGGAGAATGGGACAACTGCAATAGCATAATCAATAAAATATAATTTAAAAAAGCATTTAATACATTTTAAAAGCAGTACTTCAGGTACTGATGAAAGTAGAAATGGGTATGAAAAATATGTCACCCTATGGTGTCCCTGGGGAGCTCCCTGAGGCCTTTGATCAGCTGCGTAGGGACAGGGATCCGGGTGATTTTGTTCATTCACTCTTACACCCCTAGCCCCTGGCACAGGGCCTGCCGCAGTACGCACTCAATAGAGGAATCGATAGTGCTGACCTCGTAAGTCTGGGAAATACTGGTCGGATTAAATGTTAATGATCTTTCAGTTCACCAAAGCCCATCTTGACAAAAGAAATTATTTTAGTTTCTTGGTATGGGCCAGAGTTCTCAAAAAAAAAAAAAAAAAAAATCTCTTTTACTTGATATTCTAGAGCAGCAGCGGGTCCAGCCTGGGACACAAACACATGAGCTAGTTTTCTCTTTTGCCAAGTAGAGGATTAAGGGGAGTCAGGGGCTAAGGTTATTATTTCATTAAGAAGAGAACTTGTTTTCTTATTTCAAAAAAAAAAAAAAAAATAGGAAAGGCAGCCCTAGGGACTACCCTTTATTCTGTACCGAACACAACTCTCCCTCTGTTGTCATTGTTTTCCTTACTTAGCTGGGGGTTTAAACTTTTCCAGACCCACATCAGCTGCCAGGCAGGCCTTGGGGAGCACAGCTCTGGATCTTGGCAGGACGACGTCCATAAAAAAAGGTCAGCAACCAGAGAATGTGGAAGATGGTACTTCTGCCTGATGGAATCCATCTTATTTTCTAGGCGGCTCCTTCGAGTGTAAGAATGATTTTGTACCGTTTACAAACAGCCACGCAGCCTGTGGGCTGGGAAGGAGCCCAGCCCAACACCGCCCCAGCGATGCTTAGGAAATGCTTGTTGAACAGCTTTGGGAACAGTGCCGTCAACTGCTCGTGGCAATTAAGTCGGGCAGGTTCTGGATTCTTGGCATCTTTATTGTCCATTGCAAGGTTGCAATGACCCCATCTATATTTAACTTTTAAATTTCATTAAACAACTATTTTCGTGGCCCTGGCTGGTGTGGCCCAGTGGGTTGAGCCCCAGCCTGCAACCAAAAGGTTTCGTTCGATTCCCAGTCAAGTCACATGCTTGGGTTGCGAGCCAGGTCCCCAGTTGTGGGTGTGCGAGAGGCAGCCACACATTGGTGTTTCTCTCCTTCTCTTTCTCCCTCCCTTCCCCTCTCCTTAAATGTAAATAAATAAAATATTTTAAAAAATATATTTGTGTGCCTTGTGTGGATCACATACATTTACTTTTTTCTGATGATAAAGTTTTATATTCACTCATATATGTACTTCCCCATCAATTAGAATATATACTCATGTGTGTACATATATACCTCACATGTATGCACATGAAAAGGTAGAAATGTGTGTGGGTAGATAGTGCTGTGATCTGAATGTTTGTGTGTCCCCCCCAAATTTATATAGAAATCCTAACCCCCAAAGGCGATGGTATTAGTAGGCGAAGCCTTTGGGAAGTGATTTGTTCCTGAGGGTGGAGTTGTTATAAATAGGATTCAAGCTAGTTTTTTATTTAAAGAGATTCCCTCAGGGCTCCATAGACCCTTCCACCGTCTGAGGGTACGATGTGCAGGAGGCCCCTCATCCAACCGGCTGGCACCTCCCGCTTCCAAAACAGAGAGGAAGAAATTTCTGTTCATAAGCTACCAAGTTTGTGGTATCTTGTTATGGTAGCGCAGATGGACTTCATACACGCATACTCTCTCTCTCTCTCTCTCTCTCTCTCTCTCTCTCTCTCTCTCTCACACACACACACACACACACACACACACACACAGTGGGGGAGAGGGGAAGGGAACAGAAAGCAATTATTCATTATTCCAAAATCCAGATATTTCTACCTTTCCCTATTGTCATGTTTTCAATTACCGAAAAGGTTTCCACTGTCAGTCACTTAAAGCCCTTGATGTAGAAGGATAAGCCGTACCTGTTTAAAGATACTTTTCCAGGAAAAATATTTTTTAGTACATTTGAAGTTTCTGGTTTGGAATCTCACTGACATCCTTCCACTTATTTTTGAAAGATTTATCTGCAAGAGAGTGACTGGTATGGGTGCAGTTTTCTATAACTGAGCGGATCTTCCTCTGCCTTGTCATGGCCTGTTTTTAAATTTGTATATGTGGCCTGAAGACTCAGTCCCACCAAAAATGCCTTTATCAATAACGCCAGGGAGCAAGTTATAGTAAGTGTATGCACAGCAATACCATCACGTCACACTGGCCGGGGTCCAGAGCATCTCTATGAATCACCCACGGATCCCTGCTTCTTTATGCCATAAATGTTACACTTTTAGCTTAAGCAGTAGATTGATTTGTTGTTCAACAAATATTTACTGAGTGCGTACCATGTGCCAGGCACCGGCAGAAGCACTGGGGGTAGAGCAGTGTGGAAAGCAGGACGAATAAAACAGCATTGTCCGGACAAGATAACATAAAGTGTATAAAACAAAGTGGAGTGACTCATGTCAACCAAAATGGCTGTCAGTCACCGTGACACTTTGGTTCAAGAGGGAAACTACCTAAATCAGAGCAGACACAGCTGGCAAGGAGACACATCTGAGATACCTGCACACGTGGTCAGAGCAGCCATGTCTGCAGAGTTGGCCCACCCATAGATGGGCTCCTGGGCAAATTCCCCACTGGCCATCAGGGGTGCCAAGACATTTATCAAAAGACCCAGAATGACTGAGGCAGGCTCCAGACCCCTGCTGAGACAGCGGAGCTCCACACACGAGTGCTGCTCTATGCCACACTCATCTTCCTTGGCATCAGCTGCTGGAGACTCTGCCCTGCTGAACAGAGGACTTTGTTTGCCCTGCTGGCTCTGGAGAGCCTTCCCTGAAGGACACTGACAACTCCCCTGCCCACCCTGCTGTCCCTGGACCTGCAGACTGAGACCCTGAGACTTGGGTTCAGTATCCCCCATTCACTGCTGTGTGTGTATATTATATTTCTCTTAGATTGTTAGAGTGTGAGTAGGATATTAATGATGTTGATGTTCTATTCTGCTTTGAGTGAACCTGCGTTCAACAAAAGCTCAGTGAATAGCACAGTTACCTTGCATGACTCTTGTCTGTTCCTTGGTGCTGGGCTGCTCAGCAGACAGCTAGCTGAGCAGCTGCCTGGCTGACTTATAGGAAAGACTGTATTGTGAACAAATGCTTGTGACAACTAGTGAATTAAACAGACAAAAGTCCCGCTGTTTTGGAGTTTACATTCTAGGGGCTGAGGGCAAGGGCTCTGAAATCAAACTTCCTAGTTCATACATATCCCAGTTCCACCACTAATTGCTCTGTGTCACCTACTGTCTCTAGAAAATGATGGCTTTGCCTAGGTGGACAGCAGTTGCAGCTAGAAGTGGTCACATCCTAGAAATATTTTGAAGGTAGAATCAGAAGGATTTGCTGACAGGTTGGGTTTGAGAAAAAAGTCATGGATTACTCTAAAGTTTTTGTCCTAACTGGAAGCAGGGGGGTTCCATTAATGAGCTGGGACAGGTTTTGGAGATGAGGTTGGGTTTTGGTTGGGTTAACCTTGAGATACTTATTACTACATGTCCAAGTAGTAACTGTTAAATTAACCATGAAAGTTACTGTCCTGAGCCCTTGCCTTAGAATTAGAGAATATCAATGATTGATAATTGGGTTGGCCAAAAAGTTCACTTAGTTTTTTTTGTAGGATGGCTCTAGTAGTGCTTAGTTGTCTCTAACTTCATTCAAAATAATTTTGTTAGATCACATTGTGACAGTTGTCATATCAGCCTGATTTTTTTTAGAAAACTTACCAAAATTGGTGAATTTTTGTGCAGCTGTTTCAATATTGAAGATGGAAGAAAATATGCAACATTTTTGGTGTACTATGTTTTATTATTCCAAGAAAGATAAAAACGCAACTGAAACGCAAAAAAAAAAAAAGAAAAGATGTGTGCAGTGTATGGAGAAGGTGCTGTGTCTGATGGAACATGTCAAAAGTGGTTTGAGAAGTTTCTTTGTACTATTATTGATATGTCGGCCAAATAATTCTTTGCTGTGGTCCTGTCTAATGCAGTGGAAGATGTTTGGCAGCACCCCTGGCCTCTACCCACTAGAAGCCAATAGCAGGAGACAGTCAACATACTCAAAATATCCAAATCAATAAAGTTATTAGTAAAAATGAAAAATGTGTCTTTTATTTTACAGGAAAAAAGTAAACGAACTTTTTGGCCAACCCAATACTTTGAAGACCCGCTTTCAAGAATTTTTCCAATTTCCATAAATCTCAAGTTCCTCATCTTCAAAGTGGATTTAATCACCATTTCATAGGTTATGAAAGTGAAAATAGGTATTTGCAAAGTAGCCCAATGATCTTAGTGTCCATTAAATGCAACATAGTATCAACTAGCGTTTAATCCTAAAGCCGGATCAAAAACACTGGTAACAAAGGCAAAAATATTACTACACCTAATAAAGGTAAAAGCTCTAAGCCACGTCTGCAAAAGGCAGCTCGACAACGGTCAGGGTTTTGAAGAAAGGGAAATACGCAGGAAATTAACACGGGGCGTTCAGTAACTGACAGACTGCCCTAGCGACCACACTTCCCAGCAGCCCTCGCGCAGCCTGACGCCTTCGCCGATTGGACGCCGCCTTGGGAGGCGTGTCGCGGGAGGGGACGGGCGCGAGGCACTGTGGGTAGGAGACGGCGGTGGACAGAGACGCCATTTTGTGGAGCGGCGGTACCCTGTTGGAGATTCTAAGGCACAAAACCGCTACTTCTGCAACTCCGACCCTTCCTGAAGGTAAGTGTGGCGGCCAGGCGAGATGACCGGCCGTTCTTGCTGTTGGGACAGGCCTTGGGGAGCTTCCCTTTGGGGCCGCGGGCGGGCGGCTGCCGATCCAGGCGGATCTCTCGCGGGGCTAAACTACCCGAGGCGTTGGAGGCCCGCTCTGCTCTTCGCCGCCAGGGCTGTCAGCTTTCACAGTACGCTCTCCCGCCCAGCTCCAGGCCTGTTTCGTTCGGCCTCGGAGTGAGTCCGTGTCGGGACGTCCTTTCGACCCCCCCAGCCCAAATGAGCCTGGAGCCGTCGCGGTCCCCCGGGTACTCCTCGGCGGTCTTGGCAGTCTCTAGCCACCACCGCCCTACAGCTGCACCTAATAAGCCCTCTCCGGAAAGCTGTTCTGTGAAGTCTGATCTGCGGACTGGGAACCTCTGGGCGGGAGGGGCGTGTGCAGGGCGTTAGGGAAAGCTGGACGCCCCGGTTGGTCGCCCCGGCGATGGCGCCGCCATCTCGGCCGCGACACCCCACGGAGGTGGGTCTGGGCACTGCCCGGGAGACCAAGGGCGGCCTTAGCGATTCTGCCCGAGGCCTTGTTGCTCCCGGATGATTCTCTTCTATTAATTCTGCAAATGTTCGTTGGGTGCCTGCTCTAGAACAGTTTCTCAGCCCTCGCGGGCATCGGTCGCGTTCTGGTTGTGAGTGATGGTTTATCAACGCCCCGGGGCTGGGCGCTGCGGGGTCAGGACTGGCTCGGGATGTGGTGGGTATTGTTACCAGAATTAAGTCGAGGTTTGCTCGTGTCAGATTGAATCAGCCGTTGTGTTACAAATGAAGTGGATTTCAGTCAGCTCAGCATCTTCGCTTCTAATTTTAAGGAATTTTTTCACCAGACGTTTTAGAATTTCATGGTTTTCTTTGTATTGATAAAGACACTGTGGCTAGTGTTTTAATGGCCACCTACCCCACTACTGGAGTTTCTTTGATGCCAAGCAAGTGAGCTCGTTGCAGCGCTGTCCTTTTCGCTTTGTAATCTTAAAGTAGGAGCAGGGAAGGACTGGTCCGCAGGCACCCATTTCTGGGTTCCTTGTTGAAAACCGAGTCTGCTGTGTTAAAGTATGCTTCGTTTTCCAGCTTTCCGCATTGGGAACAAAATGTGGCATGAGTTCATTGTTGACAGTTGGTCCCCTTCTATGGTTTTGATGGCATTCAAACCTCAATAGTTTCCCAGCTTATAGAATAATGGACTTAAGTGGTCTCTCAGATTTGCAGCAATCAATCTCTCTTCTCTCCTAGAGAAAAACCAAGCTCGAGCCTTTTGAAGCAGTGAGCTAGATCTTCAGTAAGGCCATGGGTTCAGACAAACGGTAAGTTGCTGCTGTGCATGCCTTTCACCTCAGCATTTCAGTGAAGACTGAGCAGTTCACCAGACAGACACTCGAGTGCCTGTTCGCACCAGGCCTTGCAGTGAGCACGTTCATGACCCTTGCTGTCACGAGCATGCAGTTTAGCGCGAGAATCAATGTACTGTGTGAGCCATGCTGTGAGAGAGGAAGTTAAGGGTGCTGTTCGAGCACGTAGCAAGCATGTGTTTTTCCTGGAAATGGCCAGGAAAGCCTCCTGGAGAAAGTATTCTCTAAGAGGAAGCCTGAAGGATAAGTAAGAACTAGACAAAGGAGTGCACGGTGCTGTGAAGCACTGAGGATGCGCTGTGTGGGTGACAGCCTCTGCAGAAGCCCGGGTACCGCACACTCCGGTGCTCTGCACACAACCCGGGTGAAGCAGTAAGCAGTCGGTGAGTGCCGGTTCTTGTTGTCCCCTGCATAGCAAGATGATCCAGATTTATAGAGCTGAGAAGTTTTGGCCTGTGGGTTACATATAGAAAAACTGCTAAAGAATTAGTGGAGGATTAACGTGAGAGCATTTGGCTCCTGTGTCATCTGTAGATTTCTCACTCAAACCATTTGATTTAAACACAGAACCTTTCCTTCTTCAGTCACCTGCCTCCTTGATATTGGGGCCAGTCCCAGTGATGGGTCAAACGGATGGCCCAGAGGAACTCAGGAAATGTGCGTCACATGATGTCATTGTTTTAATTCTGTGTCAGCAGTCTGTGGTTTCAGATAACTTACATTTACCTTTTTAGGGTCTCTCCTTCCTGACCTTCACAGTCATGAAATAGTCCTAGACTTGTCATTTTCACTGATTTTTTGTAAGTCTGTATACGCTAAAGGAGGCCCTTGTAAACCTATCCTTTGTCTTGTCCTTACAAGCATTTTTATGAACCTGGTAAACAATTTATGAAAGAACTCTGTACCTGTGGTCAGATGGGTTTAAGCCTCTTGTTTTTAGAGATCCCAGTGCTGCCCAGTGATAAACAGAGACCCGGTGCTGTAGGGAGCAGTGTCCTCTGGCAGTGCTGGGTGTGTCTGACGAGTGAACTACTTTGTTACCTGCCTGCTGGAAGAAAGGGTTTATTTAACTTACGCACGTGGCTGTGATACCCTGGAGAGTGGATGAGTCAGGATGTGCTCTCCTTTGAAATTGGGTGAAATGCTAATAATTTTTTTCTTCCTACCTTTGATCACTAAGGTCAAAATCGAGAAAATGGGGTGATGTGTAGACCACAGGCTTGGGAAAATGCGGGATAAATTTGAACAACCTGGCCCTTTCTCAGAAATATTAAACCCAAACATTTGACAGTTATGTTTTCAGATTTAGCATGAATTCCTAAAAATTACTTTTGCATTTAGGGATGTAGATGTTTTCCCAGTGGTTGTCTTTTGAACCAGAATTTAGTGATAGATTTTAAGGGATCCATGAAACTATTTGTATATCTTATAAACTGGTTTTGTGTTCACCCATGTTTTCTAAAGGCACAAAACGTGATTTGCCATAGGGTAAATGGAAATTATTTTCCCCGGCAGAGTGAGTAGAACAGAGCGCAGTGGAAGGTACGGCTCCATCATAGACAAGGACGACCGAGATGAGCGAGAATCCCGAAGCAGGCGGAGGGACTCCGACTACAAACGGTCTAGTGATGATCGGAGGGGCGACAGATACGACGACTACCGAGACTACGACAGTCCAGAGGTGAGCAGCCGGCAGCCGTGCATAGAGTCGTCAGACTCATGAACTGAGTGCGTGAAATCTCCAGAGTTCTTGAAATAAGTGTCCCAAGTGTGGAAGTCTCTCCTCTGGAGTGTTGGTATCCTGAAATTTCCCAATTGACCGTAACCCTCAAAGGCAAACTTAACCTTATCATAGTAACAGAGAGATGGGCATAGGGCGCACCACGCACCAGACGCTTCTCTGAGCCCTTCCCTTGCGTGGACTCAACTTGGGTCTCCCTGCACCCTGTCAGGCCGCTGGTCTTCCCGTTTTAAAGATGAGGCAGATGGGTGTAATGGCATGCCGGCCCTGGGCCTCGCGTGGTGTTTCTAAAAGTTGTGGTTTCAGTCACCTTAGCATGCCTTTTTCCCTATTCCTTTCACACATGGCTTTGTTTAGAAATACTTAAGCTGCCTGTGTAATTGTTGTGCATGTTTTTTTTCTTTTTCTACTTTTCCCATGCTCATAATCTCCATACTGTAACAGGTAATGGTATTGCTTTGTGTGTTGAAATACTGTGCAGTGAGGTGTTGAAATGTTCTTCTGAACTAAATGATGGTTGACGGATGGTATTTCTGGTTTGGTTTTGCTGTTTTAGAAAACACTGCGGAGCACATTTTCATGGGAGTCCCGGATCAGAGGGCAGAAACCCAGTGTGACTTTAATTGTGATTTTGTTTGTCGTAAATCAGAGAGAACGTGAAAGAAGGAACAGTGACCGATCTGAAGACGGCTACCATTCGGATGGTGACTACGGCGAGCACGACTATCGGCATGACATCAGCGACGAGCGGGAGAGCAAGACCATCATGCTGCGCGGCCTTCCCATCACCATCACGGAGAGCGACGTAAGGGGGAGCAGCACTTCTAACGGGCAGTCTGGTGGGCACGATGGACTTTGAACTTCTGCCATCGTCCTGCTGTGTTACTGTTTTCTCTCAAGCTAATATCTCAGCTAGTGAAACAGGAGGATAGCAACCCCAACAAACCTAAATTTGTTTATGAAAAATTGTGTATTTATTCTTGCATGTTGAAACTTAAGTCACCTTCAAAGCACCCTGCATTTGATGGAATACATCTGTCGAGACTTTTTTTTCCACTGTTCCAAACGGTTTTTGAACTCATTGATTTTGATGCCTTTTAGTGTTTCTGCCGTTTTTGTTTCACCTCTTCCACACCAGCAAAATGTTTCCCTTTGAGGGTTTTTTTGATCGGTGAAACAAAGGGTTGCTCAGGGTGAGATTGGGTAAATAGAGAGAGAGGAGCATGGGGGTCATGACATTTTTTGGTCAAAAACTGCTGAACACTGTGCTGAGCACAGTGTGGGTGGGTGCGCTTGTAAATCATCCATGAAAAGGGAAGTGTGTTGAAATAGTCTTCCAAACAAATATTCACTGAGGCCGAACACAGCCTCTCACAATAGCACCAGCTGGTGCACCGATCCACATGGGTTCCTAGAACTCTTAACTAACAGGGGAAGCCTGTGTTACAAGGGGCCCGCCCTCCAGAAGATAATTTCAGGGGTTATGGCAGGGGAGGAATCTCCCCAAAAAGAAGTCTTTAGAGGAGACTTCTCTCAATTTGGTTCATTTATTCATATAAATTACCATTTACATTTAGATTCTGAATCTCAGTGTAGAATTTTCAGGTGTTCCTTAACTACAGGGATCAAGTCTTGTTCCTTCAACATCCCTTAGAAGGTAGTCATACATTCTTATTGAATTGGTTACTTACCTGCTGAGCATGTATCAGTGAAAACACTTTCTTCACTATCCAGCCACCCTTTGGTTTTCTGAAAATTGCACTGTTACCCATGTGAAACATCGGAGAAGCCTATTAAAAAGGAAGGCTATTCCCTGACCCCCCACTCGGACTGGCCAGCTGGGGCCTCAGTGTCCTGGGCGCTGCCTAGTTTCCGGTGGCAGCTCTGGCCCCCACCCATTCCTTCCAGGCACTCCCACTGCCTTCCTCCCCCGCGGGCCCCTGGGGACATGTCCTCCATCGTGTGCGTTTTCCGTTTGAAGCTACTTTATGTGAAGCCTTTCCTGGTCTACCAGGCAGACCTTCTCCCTTGGTCTCTTTCCGAAGCACCGTGTGACGTTCCTGTAGCACCTACACTGTGCGACTGTCAGCGTGGCCGTTTCACCCCACTGTAGGACTGCAGAACCCAGTGCGAGCTGGGCGACTGTACCCAACCCTTGAATGCAGGAAACGGCTCGGCCAGTGCTGGTGAAAGGAATGTGTTCTGACTTGACTGAGGCGAAAGGCTTTTGGTAGGAGAGAGGTGGCCGGCCGGGAAGGTGCTGTTGGGGCCAGGTGCTGGAGTCTTTGACAGCCCAGCTAAGTATAAAAGAGTTCTTAAGGGTGTCACCCGGCTGCAGAAGTGGTGCAGGTTGGGACGGTGGCGGGAAAGCGGGGCGGTGGGCAGGCAGCGAAGGCGGAGCTGTGCTCAGGTGGGGCAGCAGTGAGCCCATGGAGTATGGGATGGAAAGTCCTGATGGCGCAAAGTCGGGAATGCTAGCCTGCTTGTCCCGCTGTCCCCTTGAGCCTGTTAGGCCTGTGGCCCTGGGAGCCCGTGGAGGAAGTGGGCGGCAAGTGGAGAGCGATGCCCTTGGCAGCACTTTGGGGCCGCCCTGCTGCCGGTGAAACAAGGTGGTCATGCTTGCATGCTCCAGGCTGCTTTGGGGAGATGGAAGTCTGGTTTTCAGAGCGCAGTTTCTGAGGTTCCCAAATGCTACACCGTAGTCTCAGAACTTCACTTCTTGGAATGTTGAGAACATTTTCAAAGTGTAGTATTTAATCTTCTCCTTGGCTTCAGTTTATCGCTTTTGTTACTGTTTGCCTTTTTAGTTCCTCCTCCACTGGCTCGGGAATTCTTAAAGTAACTGCCTTCAGTTACTGTGTTGCCGTATATGTTACTGTATCACTAAATGTGACAAAAGTAACTGTCTTTAGTTACTGTGTTACTAAGCATGAACCTGGGTCTAGGGTTGGGTCTGGCTCAGCGTAGCACTTCTCTTACTCTGTGAAAATAGAAATAGAGTTGATGTTCCTTAACTGTGGTAGTCGTCGTCTGTACCCGGGGCCCCCAGCCCGCGGACAGCTACCAGTCCGCGGCCTGTTAGGGACCAGGCCACACAGCAGGAAGTGAGCAGAGGCCAGCATGTGGAGCTTTGCGCGAATTACCATCCGAGCTCCGTCTCCTGTGTCCCGTCCCCCTCCATCCCTGTCCATGGAAAAATTGTCTTCTATGAAACTGGTTGCTGGTCCCAAGAAGATTGGGGACCGCTGATTTATACAGTCACTGCGAGTTCTCAACTGTTGCTCCTGAGGAAACACCGAGTTACGTTGCCGTGGGCCTCTAGTCACGTTTTCATCAGTCTTGTCTACGTGTGCTTATTTAGAGATGCCTCATTTAGTGTATGTGGTTGGCTTTGTAGCCTCGAACTCGTGGCCAACAGCAGCTCTCGGTCATACTGGGGAAAGCCACCTACTGCATTTCACATGCTGTCCCTAAGGCCCCTCGTGGCTTCCTTGCACCGAGGAGCACCAGACAGCACCTCTGTGCTGCACTTGGAGAGCCGTTTCCACAGTGAGGGTGTCAGAAATGGGGAGCGCCTGGCACTAAATAGACTGGGAAGGGCTGGTAGTGTGAATGCTGAAACAGGGCCCGGCGGCCCCTTGGCCAGGAGCTCATGCAGGGGACGCTCAGCTCCCTTACCGCTCGGCAGGTGTCTGCAGAGGAGCGCGAGCACGCCGCGGGCGTGAACTTGGCCTTGTGGGCTTAGTGAGTGGGCACCTCTGCAGGTGCAGCATCCACAAACAACGAGCATCGACCGCACCGTCCTGCGTGCGGCCTGTGCACGGCAGGGGCCACCAGGGCTCCAGATCGCACGTTGGGCCCTGTTCTCCCTGGGAGTGTTGCTTCCCGGTACGCTGATGGAGATGCTAATGTGTTTTTTATCGATGCCTTTTGCAGGAAGGGCTTGGTCTGACACCAGTAAGGAGCCTGCCGGCCAGAATTGATTCTTACAGGCCCAATTAATGTTTGTTTTGATTTATTAGGAGCCTAACAATGTATGAGCTTTGTTAGTTTTCAGCATTAAAGTGAACATAAGAAAATTACTTCTTAAGATGCTGTGCAGAAAATACTTCCCCCCCCCCCACATCAAAAAAAAAAAAGTTTCTCTTTTTTTGGCTGAGTCTTGTCTTTGTTTTGTTTTTTAAGATTTTATTTATTTTCAGAGAGAGTTGAAGGGATGGAGAGGAGAGAATCATTGATGTTCGAGAGAAACATCAATTGGTTACCTTGCATACCCCCTACTGGGGACCTGGCCTGCAACCCAGGCTTGTGCCTTGGCTGGGGATCGAACCAGCCTTGCTTTGCAAGGTGAGGCCCAACCCACTGAGCCACACCGGTCAGGGCTGACTATTGAGTCTTTTTTTTTTTTTTTTTTTTTTTTTTTTTTTTTTTTTTTTTTTTTTTTTTTTTTTTTTTTTTTTTTTTTTTTTTTTAAGATTTTATTTATCTTTAGAGGGGAAGGGAAGGAGAGAGGGAGAGAAATATCAATGTGTGGTTGCCTCTCGTGCGTCCCCTGCCAGGAACTGGCCTGCAACCCAGGCATGTGCCCTGACTGGGAATCGAACCGCGATCCTTTGGTTCGCAGGCCCGTGCTCAATCCACTGAACTACACCAGCCAGGGCTGACTATTGAGTCTTGATCAGGTACTTCAGAGGACAATGATACATCCTCTGCCTCTTTTAAATCTCATTTTCTGACCCTGGCCGGGTGCTCAGTTGGTTGGAGAGTCATCCCGATGTGCCAAGGTCATGGGTTCAATCTCCCATCAGGGCACGTACAAGGATCAATGAAGGCGGAAGTGCGGGGAACAACAAATCTCTCTCTTGCCGCTCTCTTCCCCTCCACCACCCCCACTTCCCCTCTCTCTAAAAATCAGTACATAAAAATATTTTTAAAGTCTCATTTTTTTCCTGGTCCTTTAGAACAAAGGACTGAATTATACTAAAGTGGGGAGGTTTGAGACTGGACCAATGAGCAAGACCATACCCTAAGGTGCACAGCGCCTGGGGGGGCGTTCCTGGGGCCTGTGAGGAATGTCTTTAAGGATGCAGCGGCATTGCGTTTGGGTGACAAAGGTTCAAAACTTGGCCAATTCAGCAGTCCGTGCAGCCCCTGTTCTTGAATGTTCTTTGGTATGGAATGGTTTGTGGCTGAAGCTTTAACTCTGAATGTGTAAAACCCTGTGCAGATTCGGGAAATGATGGAGTCCTTCGAAGGCCCTCAGCCTGCGGACGTGAGGCTGATGAAAAGGAAAACAGGTGAGCGCTTGCTCAGTCCCTCTGGTCTGGTCTCTTCCCCATTCCCACCTCAGTCCCTAAAGACCATCCTGATACCCCCAGCCTTCAAGCACATGAATTCAGAATGAAAGGTTTGCCATGGCTAAGGAATGTGACTCTTTGAAAACGATGTTAGAGAGCATCTGAGGACCTTTTTAAAAACTTTGCTTTTAGGGACCTTTCTTTCCTGCGGTAAGTAGTGATTTATAAACTCCTTGTCTGTAGTCGGTTGCATGGTTACTTTTTAAGTGTGGAATCAAATCGAGTGGCATTTAGCTCAGGCGGCTTGGTTCCTTGCCATGGCAAAGTATCAAGAAGATCCCCAAGTCAAGTCACATTTGTAAAGCTGCTTCCCAATTGGCTTTGTCACGCAGTGTTGAAGCAGTGGGAGAGAGATTCACCTGTTGTAAAGGAACTGACTAACACAAGTATCCCGTCTATATCTGAATGCTGTCTCTAGGTGTAAGCCGTGGTTTCGCCTTCGTGGAGTTTTATCACTTGCAAGATGCTACCAGCTGGATGGAAGCCAATCAGGTTGCTTCACTCACCAAGTCTAGATATTCATGAAAGTGGAACAAGTCTGTACAATTAAAAAAAAAAAAAAGGTTGAAGGAGTGGTTTGTTCCAAAGGAGTGACTTTAAAAAAAGAAAAGCTTTGTATATATTAAAATTGATGTGACCAGAATAAATACAGCACCAAGGACTGCGTAGCAGAGTTTGCTCCACTGTAGATTCACCTACCTGGCAGGCCTTTGTTAACCGCTGGACACCTGTCTGGTAATTACCAAAGCATCTGGATGGTCCCGTTTCCCTGATTATATTCCTATTCATTATGTCCATTGGGAGTAATCTTAGAATACCCAACTCTCGATTTTGACAATGAAGAGAATATGATAGAAGTCCGCTGTAGGCATTTTATAAGTAATTCCTTATTTCTGCTTGGAGACCACCAATCTCCGGGAGGCATTGCTGCTGTGTGGGTCTTCCAGGACTATTCAAAGACCTGCTGGAATTGATGAACAAGAAGTCCGATGAGATTGGCCCGGGAGCTGGTGCCCTGCTGCTGTCTAACCTAGTTAGAGTGGCATTGACATCCTGATCTCCCCGAGAGTGCCTGAGATGCCTGTTCAAAGCAGGTCATTGGTGGTGCTTTGATGTAGCAGTAACTGAAGTATCAAGATAACGTTCAGTGCTTGGCACTTGAATAACATTTTTACCAGAACTCCAAAGCTCAGTATTGAATGCCTTAACCAAGTGCATTCTGGGAAGTTCTCTTAACTCATGTTGCTTTTCGGCAGCATTTTATGATTTGTCACCCATAAATAAGAACTACATTCTTTGTTAATATGTTGCCATTTATAACAAGACTCACTCATTTTGATTGATTTTTGTTAAGATGTCTAAGCCTCATTGTCTTAACCCAGAGGTGACAACCTGATCTTACAAAAGTAGAGCTTCCTTCATTTCATCCCGAGGACACCACCCTAGCGAACTGAGAACGTGCACGAGTGTTGTGTGAGTCTGCTAGACGTGGCAGCGTCCTTCGATGCAGCGGCTACCAGAAGGACTTGACCGGGAGTTTAAAACTCCTGGGAAATTAAAGTCTGTAAGACACCGAAACATCTCCACAATTTTAATGTATACAAAGCTGTGTTAATGTGTAATACTTCATTACAGTTCGAATTCACTCCAGAACTAAAAGGCCAGCAGGATTAGGGACTCGCTCAGCGCTAGTGTGGAGTCTCCCCCAGCGCACGTCCCTCCCAGTGGGGTGTCTGTTGACGCGCCTCCCAGCTTCCTTGTTTTTGCTTCTGTATAACACGAGGAGTGGATGGCCCTTCAGCTCTGTCCCTCCTGGCCACACGTGCAGGCTTACCTTTAGATATTGCAGAGACAACATGCACAGCATGTCTTAACTCTTCCAGGATTTGCAAGAACCAAATTGCTCAACAGTATGTATGTTTAGAGGGGTTTGAGTCCTTTTAAAGACCTGGACGTCTAACCTCCTACTTAAATCTGTTCTGATGGTGTCAGAACTGCCCACTCCCTTCCCCGCCTCCCCTCAAAACACAGAGAAGAGGCGCTCCTGTGAAATGAAGACTCTCTGGGGGCAGGTGCTGGGTGCGCTCTTGACTAGACTGACTCAGCTCGGAGCTCTGACCTTAAAACTCGCTCCCTTCAGTCACCTAGCTGACCTGAGGGGCGAGGTGGCGTACAGGCATTCACGAGTTTTTCCTGCCCCCCTGAAGAAACTTCATTGGCCTCCTGGTTTCTCGTTTTGAAGAGAGTACCATCTATCTCAGTGAAAAAACACATCTGTCACCTGGGACGTGACGTGGTTGCAGTTGGCAGGAAGGCGTCTCATTTAGCCGTTTTAGAGTCGATGGCATTCAGAATAGTCCCTCCTGAGAAAGACCTGTAACCAGATTCCCTCTTAAAATGCATTTCCCTCCCTTGTCTCCCAGAGGACACATCCTGAAGCAGGAATTTGGGGGAAGGGGCCATGCCAAGGCAAGGCTTTGACTTTGCATAAGGCTGGGGGCCTGGGGGCCAAGCGAAGCAGAGCCCGAGGACACCATGCTCAGGGCCTGAGTAGGAGGCAGCCTCAGAATTGGGGGCGTTGTGCTTTCTGCTTTTCGAAATAGACTGTCGTCTCAGGCAGCCTGTCAATGCTGAACGTTAGGACTTCTGTCTCTGCTGGAGACGCGGCCTGGCGCATGTCAGCGTTCAGCGTTTGGCAGCTTTCTCAGCACTCCCTGACTCCGTTGACCTTTACTCCGCATCCCATTCTCTTGCTGCCTGTCTGAAGGATTGGATGGGCAGAGTATAGGTGGCGGTGGTTGGTCCTCCCCGTATGTCCATTTAACTCCAGAGCACTGATTTTTCCGAAGTGTGCTCTGCCCTGGGAAAATGGACGCATGTTCCCCACAATGGGAATAACTAATTACTTTTTTTTTTTTTACAGAAAAAGTTGGTGATTCAAGGAAAGCACATTGCAATGCATTATAGCAATCCCAGACCTAAGTTTGAAGACTGGCTTTGTAACAAGGTAAGGCTGGGTTCTGCCCACGCGACACGGCCTCGGGGTTTCACTGCTTCTGTGTGTGTGTCCGCCCAAAGGGAAGCAGAAGGACGCAGTCGCCAGTTTTTGTCATGGGGAATTTCTTGTGCTTTGTGACTTTCTTTGGGTCCTCCTGTGTCCGTATTTGATCCCTAAAACACTGCAGATTTTATTTGTTAAGATTCAGGTCCTAAGCCAGTGTTTTAATAAAGATTTTAGGTTTGTTTCACTTTACAGTTTCTTGAGTTCCGAAGCTCTCAACTTCTGGCAGTCTCTTAAGTACATTAACAAAAGTCCTTGTGACCCTGCCACGTGAGGAAAGGTCTGTTACGGTCCAGCGCACCGTTTTGAACTTGGGTATTGCCGTTGACATTCTGAGAGGTCTCTGGCTCTCGGCCCTGCCCGTGTCCCGCATTCTCTGCATTTCTGTGCGTGCAGGTCTTCTGGCGCAGGGGGGGCTTTGTCGTGACTGGCTATAGGGTTTTAGCTGAACTGAAACTTCCCCCAACTTGATAAAAATGGAATTCTACTTCAGAATATGCCAACATTTGTTTTCCTTGGAAGAATTCACACTGCAAAGCATTCTGATATTTAGGTTAATGCTCCCTTCTCTTGGATGCATGGTGTTGTTTAGGTGCTTACTGGGGCTTGCCATGGCCTTGTTGCTCTAACCCATATTGCTCCTGGTGAGCCTGGCCTACTGAGAAATAATAACAGGTGAAAATTATTTTTTTCCAGTGCTGCCTTAACAATTTCAGGAAAAGACTAAAATGCTTCCGATGTGGAGCGGACAAGTTTGGTAAGCCCAGATTCAGCTGTGTGAAGTATGTGTTGAAACCTGACCGGGTGGGCCCTGGCTGGGTGGGTTGTGGGTCTCAGCGTCGCCCCGTACACTGAAGGTCAGGGGTGCAGTCCCCGGTCAGGACACTCTTCCTGGGTTAGGGTTGATCCCCTGTCTGGGCGGGTACAGGAGGCAAACTGATCAGTGTTTCTCTCTCTTTCCCTTTTCTCTCTAAAATCAATGAACATAACCTCAAGTGAGGATTTAAAACAAAAACAAAAACCTGACAAATTGGGTTGTCTGAACTTGGGCAAAGTAGGACATTTAAACAAGTGCCTTGGACACTTCCCTTCAGCTTTCTCACAAGGGTTTGGAGGGTGCTGCCGGTACCCTGCACAGACGCCAGCGTTCCTCTCCGCCCCAGACCGAGCGCTTGCCTGGTTCCCCTCCTGCGTCCGCTTTCTGTTAGCCCGTGTGCCCAGATTTTGCATTTTACGTTTATCATGTCAAAATTCGTGAGGCTTTATTATAGCCACAAATGGTTAAAAAAGGAATTTATTTTATTTACTTAAAATTAAGACTTTGGGATTTAATACATTGTCTGTCTGTCTGTCTTCGATCACCGAGTCCCCTCCTCTCCTTCCCTTCTGTAGACTCTGAGCAGGAAGTGCCCTCTGGGACCGCAGAATCAGTCCAGTCTGTGGATTACTACTGTGACAGTAAGTCCAAGTATAATCTTTGGCCTTACATTAGAAATTGAAGTTTTTTGTTTTCTTACCCTTTTTTTTTATGAGCAGCAGCAGCCTCAGGTTGTCCTATAAAAGATTGGTTTTTAGAATCTTCCCCAGGTCAGAGTGAAAGGTACACCAGGAACCTCCTCAGATGCACTTGTTTGTACTTGAACCTGCCATGAAAGGCGTTGATGGTGGGGGGCACGCATGCGTCATCTGTCTCGTTCCCCTGCCCCCCCAGCCATCATACTCCGCAACATCGCTCCGCACACGGCGGTGGACTCCATCATGACGGCGCTGTCTCCCTATGCGTCGCTGGCTGTCAACAACATCCGCCTCATCAAGGACCGGCAGACACAGCAGAACAGGGGCTTCGCCTTCGTGCAGCTGTCCTCCGCGATGGTGAGGGCCTCGCCGGCGCCCCCTGCGGAGGGAGGCCGAGCCTTAAATGGCAGGTGTGGTTCCTCTGATTGTGGTGCCAGACTGGGACCCCAAAGCCTAACAGTTGTTTTCACGTTCTCTTTTAGGATGCGTCTCAGCTTCTTCAGATATTACAGAGTCTCCACCCTCCCTTGAAAATTGATGGCAAAACTATTGGGGTTGACTTTGCAAAAAGTGCCAGAAAGTGAGTGGCTTCCCTTGGCCTTACTTCAAACTGCTGCACGCGCGCGCACTTGCCAGGGGTCGCTTTGCTAACCGCACCGTGTTCCCTGTGCTGAGGCACTGTCCTCTCCGGTCACCAAGGCTGGGCGGGAGACGGTTGTCTCCTCTTAGAGTTTAGTGCCCCCTCCCCTCAATAACCAGTTGCCGGAAAACCTCGGAGCAGGACAGAGGCAGGGCGGATAGGCTGAGAATCTGCGCCGAGCAGACCGATTCAGAATGGTGCAAGCCCACCCGGAAACGGCCCTCCTTCCGGAGCAGCGTGCTGATGGCTTCACGTGCCCAGCGCTCCGGTCTAGGGGTGCCGGTTTCCTGTTTCTGGTGTCATTGCTCATCCAGCAGATACCTTATCCGGTGGCAGGGTACCAAGTAGAACAGTGTTACTATGGGGACACTTGCCCACTGGGGACATTGCCCATGGAGCCCTTCCTCACTCGGAAAGGTGGCCTCACTGGCCCTTGAGACCTCCCAGCAAAGGCTGCGGTGAATTGCTGTTTCCGTGGCCATGTGGGGTCAGGGGGTGGTTCCTGGGGTGGAGTCACATCACCGGATCCTTGTGGTTTCAGAGACCTGGTCCTCCCAGATGGTAACCGGGTCAGTGCCTTCTCTGTGGCCAGTACAGCTATTGCTGCTGCTCAGTGGTCATCCACCCAGGTAAGGGGGGGATCTTTTTGCTCAGAGTAGAGTGGGGGTGTCACCCGCAGTTCGCAGACGTGACCTCCCCATGGTGCTTGCCTTAGAGGCTCTCCAGGACGTCTGTAGGGAGTACGTCTGGGCTTCTTTTCTTGGTGTCCACTAAGTCCGTGTTTCCTCTTCCTCTGACATTTTGTAGTCCCAGAGTGGTGAAGGAGGCAGTGTGGACTACAGCTACCTGCAGCCAGGCCAGGATGGCTACACCCAGTACGCTCAGGTAGGGAGGCTTGGCCAGCGTGCGACTTCTGGTCTCCAGAGGGTGCCTGAGAACAGCGGCGCTAATGGTGGGCTTTGTTCTCCAGTACTCGCAGGACTACCAACAGTTTTATCAGCAGCAAGCTGGAGGGTTGGAATCTGATGCGTCATCTGCATCAGGTAGAAACTCCGTCTTCCTTTTCTCCTTTGTCTAAGCAGCTGCAATTGAGGAGATGCGCCTAGGTGCTCTAAGAGACCCAAAGCTGCGAGTCCATTTCCCTGCGAGCCCGGGGGGCACCTGCGGGGCTGGGGGCGATGCGAAGTGCTCGTGTTCCTTCGGGGGTTTCACCTCCGTTTCCCCTCCCTGTGCTCTTAGGACTCACGAGTGCCCACGTGGGGTCAGCTGACCCTGGAGTCTGGCGCCCAGGCCTCAGTCAGAAGGGTCGCTATAAGGAGCTTTTGCTTAACGGTTATTCCAGGATTACGAAAGCCTTAGAGTTACATCTTTTCTTGACCCCAGAGTAGATACGGACTCTTTCCTCCTTTCTTTTTGGCCATCGTAGAGAAACGTATAACTGCGTGTCACGTTCTAGTCGGATCATAAAGATGAAGGTGTCATAGGTGCAGGGTATTTAGCGGGAATGAGATTGTTAAGAACTGACGTGAACAAAGAAGGCTGGACTGGGCGTTACGGACGAAGGCGCTTGGCTTCTCCTAACCCGTGTGTTTGCGTCACAGGCACCGCAGCGACCACCACCTCAGCAGCTGTAGTGTCCCAGAGCCCCCAGCTGTACAATCAGACCTCCAACCCGCCCAGCTCTCCGGTAATCCTGTTGTCCCGTGTCCTGGTCACACGGCGGGGGGCTGTCGGGGAGGCCGTTTGCTGGACAGACGCCTTTCCTGCTGCATGAGCTGGGGCCGGGTATCACGCTCCGCGATCTGTCTTCTCCGTCGGATCGTATTACGTAATACGGTTCTCTCGCGTGTATATTTAAAGTGTGAGATTTACGCTTTCCGTGTGCTTCGACCTGACGGCCGTTAGGGAGCACGCTGTGAGCGTGCGTTGGCTCCGGCGCTGCCTCAGGCCCCGGCTGCAGCGTGGGTGTCGGGGAGCCGTCCTCCTGGACGGTTGCAGTGGTCCAGTTCTCTCGGAGGCTGCACGGTTGGGCTTACGTCGAGCTGCTGTTCTTTCCAGACCGAGGAGGCACAGCCCAGCGCTAGCACGAGCACGCAGGCCCCCGCCGCACCCCCCACCGGAGTAGTTCCTGGTACCAAGTACGGTAAGCCGGACCTCGTGGCGGGCTGTTGGCAGTTGGAAGGCGCTAGCTGTTGCCTTTGTTTAGAAACTAGAGTCCCTCTCCCTTTGTGGGTATCAGAGGGCCCCTTGGGGATGTGACGGAAGAACACCGTTGATGCCCGCTGCGTATCGCAGCGTCGAGTTGGGGCGCAGCCTGTCCCTCACGGGCTGACCGTGTCCGGGTTTTGCTTTGCAGCCGTGCCAGACACGTCCACTTACCAGTACGACGAATCCTCGGGGTACTACTACGACCCAACAACAGGGCTGTACTACGACCCCAACTCGCAGGTACTAGAGACACCTTTGTCTTACATGGTGCATTTATGAGGCGTGAGAAGAACTAGCTCCTGCCGAGGAGCAAATGACCCAGATTAGTTTTAACTTCTTCAAGCCCATCAAGATGGGATTTTTGTATTTTAGGATTTCAGTTTTTAACTCGTGGGTTAGAGAAACTGCAGGTGTAATGCACCCGCAGAGAAGTGCACGAAACTGAAGTGTGCAGTTCCTTGTTTACGTTCATGTGCACCCATGGGCCAGCCAGCGCTGGGGCAACAGAGACCGTCCCCAGCTGGGGCCGCAGGAGCCCTCAGGCCCCTCCCCCTCCGGGAACCATGGGTCTGACCCCTGTTTCGCTGCCATGGTTCGTTCTGTCGAGTCAAGTTTGTAGGTGGCTGTTAACCTTTCTGGAAAGACCTATGTAGACGTTTTCAGTTGTGTTTTTACTTCCATGTATCCTTTTTTTAATCGAAATTCATGTAACCTAAAATTCACCGTTGTAACCATTTGGAGCACACGTCGGTGGTTTTGGTGTCCTCTGTGTGGTCCAGCCATCACCGGCGCCTAACTGCACAACACTTTCACCACCCGAGACATGCCCTGGGCCCCTCACCGAGCGGTCACTCCTAGTTCTTCACCCCAGGACCACTCTGTATCTGTGGGTTTGCCTCTTCTTGGCCTTTCAAGATAAATGGAATCAGTCACCACATGGCCTTTCATGTCCAGCTTTTAAGATTTTATTTATTCTTAGAGGGGAAGGGAGGGGGAGGGGAAGGGAGGGGAAAAAGAACAGGAGAGAAACATCAATCGGTTGCCTCTCGCATGGCCACAACTGGGGTCCTGGCCCACAACCCAGGCATGTGCCCTGACTGGGAATCGAACCAGTGACCTTTTGGTTCTCAGGCCAGCACTCAGTCCACTGAGCCGCACCAGCCAGGGCTTGTGTCCAGCTTCTTTATAGCAGCCCTATGTATTCTCGAGGGTAGAAATGAGCAGATATGTGGAGTGATGTTTTATTTGGGGTGCTGTATGTAATTTTTAAAAAGGGAAAGCAACTTTAACACTCCATAAATAAAAAACTGTTTATGGTCAGGAGCCGTATATATAGAATAACAAAGCAAGTCCTTTTAACAGGAACTTGGCATTGAGCGCTCGTGGGGGTCTGTGAGAGTGAGGTGGGAAGTGGCGGGCCCTCCTGAGTGGCCCGAGTCTCTGCGGGCCACCTTCGCCCTTCTCACCGCAGCCCGCCCTTGTCCCAGGAGCTTCTCTTTGCTGGACGCAGGCATTGTGACTCCTGTGTCCGACCCACCCCCTTCCCCGGAAGAGACATGACAGACGGTCTCTCCTGGGTCCCTTTGAGCAGGCAGAGTGACGGGCTGGGGAGTAAAGAGGAGCCATAGCACCCCCTCCACAGGGGCACCTCTTCCCAGGGACCTCAGTCCAGTCCCTTCATCCGTCACCTCCTGCCAGGCACCCAAGCTAGTGACTTAGACCCCTGTGTTTGGTGCCTTGGTGTCCAGCGTTGCGTGTGCTTGAAGCTGGTGACAGCTGTTTGCTGCCTGTCATGGGGGTGTGTTCTGGCCGCCTGGCCCACGTAGGTGGGCTGCCTGTGGAAAGGAGTCCAGCGCGTGGCCGTGCGGGCCTGCTGTCGGCCCCAGGGCTGGATCAGGGGAACCAGGCTCTGGGGGAGAAACCACACCGTGCTCTTGCCCGAGAGCTTTGCCGCCTTCGCTGGCTGGCTGCTGCTCCTTACCCACACCTCAGGGTCGGCTCCCCATGGGCGGAGGTGCTGACCGCCTGCGGTGGGCTTTGTGTGTGTCTGTGTGGCCTTTTTGACAAAATACTTCTTTAAGTTGGTGGTTTGACATGGCAGAAGGTCTGCATTGACTGGTTTTGTCCCTAGTACTACTACAACTCCCTGACACAGCAGTACCTGTACTGGGACGGGGAGAAGGAGACCTACGTGCCTGCGGCGGAGTCGGGCCCCCACCAGCAGGCGGGCCTGCCTCCCGCGAAAGAGGGGAAGGAGAAGAAGGAGAAGCCCAAGAGCAAGACAGCCCAGCAGGTGGGGGCGCAGCCCAGCAGGTGGGGGCGCGGCCCAGCCCCGGGGACCCGCAGTTCCATCTGCAGCACTGGGCTTAAGATTTGGTTCTCTCTTTTGGTTGTAGCGTTTATGTTAGCTTTATTTGGAGTCTTAAAAACAGCCCCACGTCTTAGTCACATCCAGTCCGGGGGGCATTTTCCAGTTTTCAGCGTTACCGCACGTTGTCCGGCCGCTGAGTGGCGGTCACGGTGCCTGGCCAGGCGTTTCAGTTAGCAGTGGGGCGGGGGAGGGGAGGACACAGCGTGTGGTTGAGATGAAACCCCTAATGGCTCACTGGACTGACACAGGAGACCGAGTAAGTGTCTGGGCATAAACGTTTCCCGTGGTGGTTGTTTTGACATTAGATCGCCAAAGACATGGAACGCTGGGCTAAGAGTTTAAACAAGCAGAAAGAAAATTTTAAAAACAGCTTTCAGCCTGTCAGTGCCTCGAGAGAAGAAGAGAGGAAGGAGTCTGCGGCGGCCGATGCCGGCTTCGCTCTCTTTGAGAAGAAGGTGAGGGCAGCAGGGATGGCGGGCGTGGTGGTGGGAACCTCCACCGGGGAGAGGCTCACGGCTTGTCTGTTCCCCAGGGAGCCCTAGCTGAGAGGCAGCAGCTCATCCCCGAACTGGTGCGGAACGGAGACGAGGAGAATCCCCTCAAAGTAAGGAAGGGCCGCCTGTGTCCTGGAGAGCGTGCGGGAGGTTGTCTCTTGGAATCTCAGCTGTGTTGGCTGTTGTGACTTCTGCTTAAAACATGGTCCGCCCGGCGTCGGCGGGCGTTGGAGCAGCTTCTGCACGTTGACTCCACGTGCAGGGCTCTGCGCGTCCTGTGGGAGCGGAGGAGGTGGGGCGGGGAATGAGGCCTGCGCTCCTGGACTCAGCTGGTGGAGGTTGATTGCGTTTGTAAATGGAGTTTTTGCGATGTGGAGAGAGAACATGAAGGCAGGAAGAAATGTACTTTCCTTGGTAGATGCTGGTCTGTATGGACCGTTTCTCTGCTCTGTCGTATTTGGGGTCCCCTGTGCGGTCAGTGGCTGGAAAGCAGCCGTCCACGAACTCTCCTTGGGCCCCGACGGCCACAGCAGGCGGGCTGCTCCGTGCGGTGTGCGTGAAGTGGGGCCTGGGCCGGCGGGGCGGCCTTCCCACCTTGGGTGGGGGGTCACTCCATCCAGATGCGCAGCCATGGGCATCTTCCTGTTGTACGTGTCCGGTGACCCACCTCCTTTTGTCCCCAGAGGGGTCTGGTTGCTGCGTACAGTGGCGACAGCGACAATGAAGAGGAGCTGGTGGAGAGACTTGAGAGTGAGGAGGAGAAGCTGGCCGACTGGAAGAAGATGGCCTGCCTGCTCTGCCGGCGCCAGTTCCCAAACAAAGACGCCCTGGTCAGGCACCAGCAGCTCTCAGACCTGCACAAGGTGCCCCTGCCGCTCCGTGGCTCCGGGCCGGGTGGGGGGCGGTGGCCAGCCGCGGCAGTGACGGCCTGTGGCGGGCTGTGTCTGACACAGACGCTCCTCGGGTGTGGTAGGCTCCGGTCTGGCCACCGCAGTAAAGCGGGTTGCAGTCTTGGGGGCAGGGGTCGTGCCTTCGGTCCATAAAGAACATCTGAAGGACGGTCAGATGATGTCTGCCCCGCGGCCTGTTTCGGAGTTAGAGGGAGCGCAGGGTGGCGGCCCCGCGCACACTGGGCTCCGGGTTTCTTGCTGTAGGTTAGTGAGCTGGGCTTTGACTCTTAGAATACGGTGACTACCGTGTTACGGTGTTTCAGGTTAGGGTGGTCTGAATTCTTACTGTGTCCGTCAAACCTCTCCTACAGCAAAACATGGACATCTACCGACGGTCCCGGCTGAGCGAGCAGGAGCTGGAGGCCTTGGAGCTGAGGGAGAGAGAGGTGAATGGGGGCAAGATGCCGCGGGGAAGAGTGTCTTGGGGTCTGTGCCTTTCGCTTTCGTTGGTGGCACTTAGTTTTAGGTCCCCAGCCAGGGAGGCTGTGTCACATGCTCACCGCTAGCCACTGGGGCAGACTAGGCCCCGGTGTGTCCTGGGAGAGCCCGCCCTGCCCCTCCGTGAGCGCACGCAGATGGGACGCCTGAGGACTGCTCACGAGTCCCGAACGCCAGACACTTGCTGGTGAAGGACACCAACCTTGATGGAGGAACAGGGGCCTCTTTTCGGCCTGGCCATAGGAGCCTTCCTGGTCAGTGAGAGAGGCTTCAGACTAGGCCCAGGGGCCAACAAGGTCTAAGGTGACTGCAGGTGATGTGGGAGGAAGCATCAGGCGGGGCAGCCTGAGGCCAGTGGTGCGCTGGGCGTCAGTGTTAACGAGGCAGGATGAGGGACGAGGGCCAGCCGGGCAGGCCCCATGGGTTGGAAATGAACCAGCGGGCGAGCTAGGGAGATTCCTCTCCGGGAGTAATTCTGAGTAAAGGGTTCGCTTTTTTCCCTCTTCCCTGTTTTTCTCCAGTGTTTGTGGTGGCGGCTCCCAGGGCCTGCTGAGCAGGTCTCTGGGGGCCTCCCGGGCGTTGTCTGTCCCCGGAGGTGGGCCTGTCCACATGCCAAGGGGAGTGACAGCCCTTCCCCCTCTTCCTCTGGGGTCCTGGCAGGCTGTTGGAAGGGTGTGCCGGTGGTGGCCAATAAAACTGCTCGTGGGAGACGCAGTTCTGCCGCAGACCCCCCGTTTGTCTCTGACAACCTGCTGTGTCGGAGGCGGCTCGGCGCCCGGAGGGGACCAGGGCGTGCGTCTCAGACGCTCCTGAAGGCCAGGCTCCGGGGACAGCAACACTGGAGGCTGTGGAGCAGAGCCGCACGCGGCGGTCCTGGACTGGAGTCTCAGGGTCTCCGCCGTGTCTGTCCTCCCACGTAGATGAAGTACCGGGACCGAGCCGCCGAGCGACGGGAGAAGTACGGCATTCCAGAACCCCCCGAGCCCAAGCGCAAGAAGCAGCTGGATGCGGGCACTGTGTATGTGTGGTGAGCCCCTCGCCTCCTCCGCCGGGGCTCGAGCTGTCTTGAGTAACTCTGTGTTTGCCGCTGGCAGGAATTACGAGCAGCCCACCAAAGACGGCATTGACCACAGTAACATTGGCAACAAGATGCTGCAGGCCATGGGCTGGCGGGAAGGCTCGGGTTTGGGAAGGAAGTGTCAAGGCATCACCGCCCCCATCGAGGTGAGCCCCGGGCCGGCCCAGGGACCGCTCCCCCGACTCCACCCTCCTTCACAAGGGCACTCAGGAGGGATGTGCTTGATTTTTGTGGTCTGTTGGTACCTTGGGGTAAAACCTGTTTTTCTCCTAAGGACTGTCTGTTTCCATGTCCTTTGTTATAAACAAACCCCTACTTAACACCAGCTCAGACCCAGGTAACCTCCATTGGACTGTTTACAGGTACTTGCGCTTTACTTCCTCAGGGATTTTGGTTACATATGAAGCAAAGTACAGTATAGTAGGATTTTCATCCCTGATGAAGCCCTTCAGATAGAGCCCAGAATGGGGGCCATCCAGGGGTCAGAGCCCCCCACCCCACCCCCAACCTGGCGGCAGCGCTTGGTCAGCCTTTTGCAGACCTCGCGTGCAGCGAGCCCTGCTGAGACCAGGCTGTCCTGCCGTGCTCTGTGCCCGCAACCGCCAGGCCTTCCTGGGCTTCAGTGGCATGTTTGGGGTCCCGGTGTCTGGGCACAGGTGCTTGCTCAGCAGGCACTGGGCTGTAGGGGAGTGGAGTGTGGCTCTATCTGCCTGTCTTCCTTGGCCCATTTTATACTTCCCGTCCTTGAACCTGCTGCAGGTCTCCAGGGATTCTTGTCTTCAGATGAAACTTCCTCTCTGTGGGTGGCCTTGCTCAATAGGGAGCGGCTGGGGGCGCCACCCACAGCCGGCTGCTGACAGCAGTTTTGTGCCCCCAGGCTCAAGTCCGGCTAAAAGGAGCGGGCCTAGGAGCCAAGGGCAGCGCGTATGGACTGTCTGGTGCCGACTCCTACAAAGATGCTGTCCGGAAGGCCATGTTCGCCCGGTTCACGGAGATGGAGTGAGACTCCAGAAGAGATGGAGTGAGACTCCAAAAGAGAGAGAGAGGAAGAGGGAGGAGGAGGAGCACCAAAGGGCACAAAGAGCAGTCCATCGCCTGAGTCGCTCTTGCCGCCTGCCTCTGGGACGCACCTTGTGCTGTTCATAGTTTCTAGGGCGAGCCACGTCATTCTGCAAGGTTCTCCCACTTCAAGGAGTTCCCTCCAGGGTGGTCGGGTGAATGGCCTTCCTTCTTGCCAGAGGACTTGTGGGCTGGCTGGAGGCACCGTGGCCTTTTCTGCCGCAGTGTGCGTCGCGTGACGGGCCGTGTTTCCCCTGCGCAGCCTGCGCGGGGCCTCAGCCCCGCCTTCTGGGGCCTGCTGGGGTGCCCTGGTGTGAGACACCAAAGCCGCCTCTCGTCTGTTGTCGTGCTGTCTTTTTCTTGGCAAAAGCCTGTGTATATTTGTATATTAAACATTTGTACAGAATTTTGGAAGATTTTCAGTCTAGTTGCCAAATCTGGCTTCTTTACAAAAGAAACACCTTGAAAAGTAAGTGTCCGTGTCTCTATTTCCGGGCGATGGGCGGGGTCCAACGTCCGAGCCATTCAGGCCCCAGGGTGAAGTGAGTCTGCTCGGTGACTTACAGGCGGTGGTTTGTGCTGTGCTCCGTGCCCGGTTATGTTTGGTCTTTTCAAACATTTTCTCAGCTACAGCATATGTTCGGTGTTACTTGGCATCACTGCGGTTTCCGGAGTACATAATGGTGGTCAGGTGGTGTCACGTGGCATTGGTTAACGTGAACCTCTGCACGAAAACGCAGTCACGGCTGAGTCGGCTTTCCGCTTCTTGCCCCTGAAAACGCGGGAGCGCGCGCCTGTGCTGCAGTTTTCAGGCTGTGGTCAGGTGTGCGGGGGGTGGGGTGTCACTGCTTGCAGCGCATGACACCGGTGACTCAGGCCCCGCGACTGCTGAGGAGGTGTGCCAGGACGTTGCAGCGTTTCCAGACTAAGTGGCATCGTCTGACCTCATCATTGTGGCCAGCAAGACCGTGCTGGACACAGGCAAGAAGTGTGCCTGGGTGCGCATCTGCTCTGGGGAGAAGAGGCAGCGGCGGTGAGGGCACACCCACGCTGCCAGTCCGGTTGAACTAAGTGCTTCGGCGCCGAGGGTTAACGGGGGTCAGAGACAGAGGTCGGGGCTTATTCTTAAAGCTACAGCTCCATGGCCTTGCGGATGGTCACGTTTTTCTATATTCAGGTGGGCCTGGTCATTATAAAATTAGAATGAAATGCTCAGGAGGGGCTCTCCCAGCACCTGCCCTCATCCTAACCTCCCAGGGGTTGCCTTGGGGAGATCGAGCCCAGCGTTTACTAGGTGGATGAGGCAAATGCAGAAGCCCCAAGCCTAGGGGATAAGGCTTGGTAACCCCACAAATGAGGTCCAACCCTTGGGGGACCAGCCCCACCTCCAGAGCCCTTGCAGTGTCCTGGGGGTGCTGGTGCCTCCTTAGACGCAGCTCTTCCAGGTGAGTGTACCTGTAGGACCTGGGGAGCCCTTAATTGCGTGCACCAGCTCCTCAAAGGCTGAGCCCTGGCAGGGGGGCCCCGGATTGACTTCACACCAGGAAAGGCACTGAATCAGTCCCACACTGTGGTGACAGCCGCTCTTCTCAGCTGGTCGAGGAAAGACTGTCCTAGACCATAGCATCTGCCGTCAGCACTGGTGTGCACTTTCTCATGAACACGAAGTCAGCATCTGTCCCTCCGAGAAGCTGAAGCTCCCCTCCTGCTTCCAGCCAGCTCCACAGACACACCTGTCACCAACATACCTAGCCAGGTGACTGCAGCCCTCACCTGGCATCTGAACCAATGGCCTCATTTCTTGAGGCTGTACCTTAGCCCAGATCTTTCATGGGAGACCATATTTGGAGATCCTGCTGGTACCAAATGGCTCACCCCCTCAGGATCTAACGCTGAAGCCCCAAGGGCCCAGCCATCCCCTCACCAGCCCCCCGGGGTCTGCTCCAGCCCCAAGCCCAGGGACAGATAGGCTGTGTCCTGCAATGCCCCACCCTGCCCTACCTGCAGAGCCACTGTCCCTCCTAGCCATGCCTGACATGGGGGGAGGCAAGAGTTTTGCCAGTTTCCCAATCAGGGAAACCCAGATTCCAAACTGCAAGGGTCTCTCGCTGAACTACAGGGAACCTCCAGGGATTCCAAGCCCAGCCTGCCCTTGGCTGGGACAGCTGCTGCAAAGTGCGGGGCTTTGAGGGCCGTCCAGGAGCAGCTGTCATGGCTGTGCATCAAACGCCTTTCAAAGCCCAGATGAATAGCTAGGCCTGAGCTAAGCTCCCCAGGCATGCAGTCTGGCTGGGGGGTCTCAAGGGCGCCCGGAGCCCAGCCACCAGCCACCCTGATTCCCAAGGGACGCCCTCAGAGACAGGTGTGTGTGTGCGTGCGCGCGCGCGGGCGTCGCCGCGGTGGGGCAGGGGAGTTGGGGGGAAGTTGCCTCCAGACTGGACCTTGTAGGAGGCGACGGTGCTGCTGGTAACCACCAGGTGGCAGCACTCCATCATCTATGGGGCAAGGCTGGTTAAGGTGGTGGTGGTGGGAGGGCTGTTTCACCAAGTCCTGGGGCACTCCAGGGCCCCAGGGTCTCTCCCAGGCCCCTCTGAGGTTCAAGGACACCTGGCCAGAACTCAGGCCGTGAAGCGCTGTCAGTGCTGGCCCTTCATGCTCTTGACAGGTGTCCACCCCCAGGGATCCCCTGTTCCGCTGCGGGACAAGGGCCGGGCTGCCTTATGTGCTTGTCTTTCAACAATTCTTTCCAACCCAGGTAGATGATTTCTGCAGTGGATAAAATGTGCTTCTGCCTCTCACACGCCCTTCACCCCTCTGCCTGATTATTGACTCATAGAAATATTCTCTTGGCAGAACCCACTCCTGACCCACCGCCTCTGTCTCTCCAGCCCAAGGAGCTGGGGCGGAGCTGGCCCAGGGTGCTCGGAGGGGGGCAGGGGGTGCCCATATCTCTCATCCACCCTCCAGAAAGGAGGGAGGGAGGGAGCTGGAATTTCCAGCAGGGGACGTGAACAAGGGGCAGAGCCCTCTTATCCCACTTAGTCCCTGGACCACTTTCATCTTGTTTAAAAAGGAAACTGAGGCTCAAAGCAGACAGTGGCTGGAGGTTACCGAGTGGGGAAATGCTGTCCAGCTGGCCCCTAGCTGCGGTGACTCACTTGGGGAAGACAGGTCCCTAGCTGCAGGCACAGGGTCAGGTTCCAGCTTTGGGCAAGACATGCTCCCACTGATGTGCTGAGGGTGGGGTAAGCTCAGCCTTGGGATGTGCCCCCCAATGCCCTGGGGAGAGAGAGAAGATAGGGAGAGGCAGGAAAAAAGACAACTGCAGACAAAGCAAGGCCGAGAGGATGCTGGGAAGAGGAGCAGAAAGGTCTGAGGCTGCTAGGGGTGGGAGGAGGCTGCTGGGACCAGATAAGGCAGGGTGGGGGTGGCTGGGTCTGGGGGAGTCAGCTCTGCTCCACCCCCTGGCTGCCTTCAGATAACACAGCCTAAGAGGGCCAAGCAGCAGCGGTGAATTCCGCACGCTGATGGGGGAGGTGAGACTGCAGCAGGCAGCGGGGAGAAAGGAGGGGCCAGGAGGCCTGGCCAGGACCCCTGCCAGCTTTCCTGCCAGACTGAGGCCCCCAGAGCCTGGTGCACCCAGGCCAAGCTCCCAGTTCCAGGCAGGTACCACCAGGCCACCACCCTGTGCCTGGCTGGACAGAGCTATTTGAGAATGATTCATGGATGTAATTAAGTGTCCCCCCTGTATCCCCTTGCTTGGGCCCTGGGGGTGGTGCAGATGTGGGAGCCAAGCCTACTCTGCAAAGGTTGCAATGCCCTGTCCAGATGTGTGGGGCCTGGAACAGGCAGGGCTGGGCTCAAATCCTGGGGGGTATCAGGAGGGGGCTTCCTCCCCTTCTTCTTTCTCCCCAGCTCCTGGCTGGGCTGAGGGGCAGCCCTCTGCGCTCACAGGCGTGCGCAGGCATGCACAGGCCGCGGCAACAGGCACGTTTCCCCAGCACCCTTGGTGTGTGCTGGGGTAGGACACGCAGATGCCTGCAGACCCCAGCGGCCCCGCACCCCGTCCTCATATGTGGAACGTGCAAGCTCAGGAATACTGCTCCCCGGCTGATCACCTGCTCACGGGCAGGTTGGGTCCAGTCAGGAAACCTCGCCTTGTGCACACTTGCGGCCCGCTCCGGGCCAAGCGAGCAGGAATCAGACTCTTGCTACCCTGGCAGGAAGGAAGCCAGCTGGGAGCTGGGAAGGGAAAGGGCCGCAGGGCTCAGGCTGGCAGAGCCCAGGCCCAGCTGCGCTCAGGCACGCAGTCACTGCGACTCCCTCCTGCCCAGGGAGATGGATCTTGGGGGGTTTCCACCCCCCAACAGGCTCCTGAGCTTCCCAAGAACAGGGTCCATGGCTCAGCTCTAGGGTCCAAAGACAGCTGAAGGGGGAAGGGAGGCTGAGGAAGAGGAGGCATGTGCTCCTAAAATAGACTCAAGGCTCGGAACCCCGCTTCCAATACCTGCAGCCACACTCGGTGGGGAGAGAAGGAGCAGCCTCCCAAACGGATGGGTAAACTGAGGCTCAGAGATGGGCAGCAGCGAACCCAGCAGGCAGAGCACAACAGCTCTGGACGCCTGCCTCTGCGCTCCCCGTTCCCCTGGGCTGGGGTTCCCTCTCACCCCAGACGGGGCCCTGCCATGCCTTTGGACCGGGAGACCCCTAGGGCCCCCAGGCTGGGAGTCCCCAGCATCCGCTGGGTGCCGCCTGCCCCCTCAGATGAGGCACGGCAGCGCTGGCGTGGCCGGGCCCCTCGAAGGCCGGGCTTGCTGGCAGGGCTGCTCCGTCTCCACCAGGCTCACGCAAACCCTGAGCAGCAACCACACAAGCGAGCAAGCGAGCGGCCGCACCCCCCACCCCCACTTTTTCTGGTTCTTATTAATGTAAATGAAATCTGCTCCAAGCGTCCTTAATGGAAATCGTTCCTGGAATTTGACTGTGCGCGCGTGGTGGGGGGGCACCCTGGGATTAACTCTTGTGCAGCCAGACAGTGACCGGCGGGCCTCAGGGCACGCTGGGGCTCGTCAAACCAGCCCCTCCCAGACTGTGTCCCGGGAGGACATCAGGGACAGTGACATCAAGGAGGCAGAGCTTCGTCCACATTATACCCTCAGCCCTGGGAGCAGCTGGCAGGTCCCGAGGGAGGTTTTCCAGGCCTGAGGAAGGTGGCCTCGACAGGAAATGGGAGCCCTGGCAGGTCTTTGATCAGGGAGGGGCCCCGCCGCAGACTGGAGGGGCAAGGGGTGGGGGTTGGCAGTTGGGGTGTCCATCACGTCCTCCTCTGGCTCCGTCCTGAGTTGGGAGGGGGACCCAGGCAGCACATCCTCTGTGAACCCCTCCACTCTGCAGGAGAAGACCCCGCCTCTGGGACGCAACCCCCCCTCTCCTCCGCCCACCTTGTGCCTGAGATAGACCTGCCAGGACAATCAGCTTCCTAACTGTGAGCAGAGAGGGGAGTTGGAGACCCCAGAGCAGCCGCCCGGAGACGGTTGGCTGTGGGGGTGGGGGCAGGGGAGCCCTGGCCTGGAGCCCACGCGCCCCTGCCTGGCTCCCTCCCCAGACCTGGCTGCCTGTTCTGGCACAGCCTGGCCGGCCCCGGTGGAGCGGGGTTTTACTGCCTTTCGCGGCCAGGACAGGGATGTCTGCTTCGTTAGCGGGGGCAGGGAAAGAGTCTAAGATTTCAATTTCTCCCAGGTGTGGCTCCGTCTGCAGGATGCCTTGGGGAGGCTGGCTGAGGGGCCAGCACCTGGGGGGTGGGGGTAATGCAGGGAGGGGGATGGGCAGCGCAGAGAGGGGGTGGGGCTCAGGAAGGGGAAGGAGGCCACAGAGGGGGTCTCGGAGAGGGAAAGGGGGCTCCTAGGGGGAGGGCCCCTGGAGAAGGCGGGGGCTCTGTGAGGGGCAGGGGGCTCAGGGAGGGGGCTGGAGGGAGAGGGGACTCAGAGTGGGACTGACTTCAATGGGGCTGACAGTCCTCCCTCCCACCCACACCTGTCAGGCAGCTGGGGGAGGGGACTGACCCACTTAGCTGCCTCCCTCCTAGGCTTCCACTAATGAGGCTCTGGGCTTTGGGAGGCAGCCTTCCCCCCCAGGCTGTGCCTGAGGCTGTCCCTTCCCCCACAGCCCCTCATTATCTACTGGGGGTGCTCCCTGGCTCAGGCAAACCCCCTGATCCGCAGCTGCGCCTGCCTGTGGCAGTGAGGAGGAGTCTCCGCGCCCCCCCCCCACGTGCCCTTTCCCAGCCCCTCACTCTCCATGCCCAGCACTGGGGAGACGAGGCACCCAGCACCCTGCTGCGCGGCTCAGCTCTGAGCAGAGGGCTTGGACTCCACCTGTGGGTCCCACCGGCATGACAATGAGGGGCAGGGCCCCCCAGACAGGGGTCCGCTCTGCTTACCAGAGGGTTTCCACCACCTGAGGTCAGGAGCCCACTGACAAGGAGAGGGTCTCGTGCTGGGCTGGGCGGCGGGGGCTCCTGGATGGTGGAGAGCACAGCTCGGCAGGATGGAGGGCGGAGGAGCGTTGGGAGCACTCTCTTGCCTGGTTCAAGCACAAGGGGCACCTGGAGCCCGGTCCCAGAGGAAGGGGCGGGGCAGGCGATGTGAGGAGAGGCTTGCGTGGGCCCAGCTCCTGGTGGACTGTGTGCCTTCGAGCACAGCTCCGCAGGGACTGGGCGTCGGCAGGAGCACAGCTCAGGAGGGCGATGCAGGACCAGACGCCCGGCTCTCGGGGCCGCGTGGGGAGGAGCCTTCCAAGCGTGAGAACGGGGTCTGTGGCCCGTGTGTGAGTGGGCAGCGCAGCTCTCGAGGCCCCTCTGTGGGGGGACGATCCGGGGTCCCGGGAGGGGGCTTCCATGGCCCCTGCCTCCCCCACATTCCTGGTTGCTGGAGGACGCCCAAGTCTCCCCAGGCTTCCCTGACTCTGTCCCGCTGTCCATCTGTCCTCTCCCTCCCCCAGGATCCCAAGGCCCAGGTGGCCCTCTCCCCTCACCACACCCTCATTAGGGAAGGGCTTTGAGATCCTTCTGAAGCCTCTGCCCACTCCCCACCCCCAACCCCACGCCAGCTGCAGGCTCTGGACCCCGAGGCCTGATAAATATTAATGACAAGATAGGCTGGATCTGCCAGGCCCCAGCCCCAACCTTCGTCCGGAGAGCCTGCAGGAGAGCCTGCAGGAGAGCCAGGGTCAGACCACAGGACTTGCATTTCTGGGGGCAGAGCTGGGTCTCAGGTCCTGGACGGATAGGGGCGGATGGGGCAGGCCTGACTGGGTGGGTCAGCTGCCTGGGCTCTCACCAGTGAGGGGCTGGGAGAGCCGAGGCTCAGCAGTGGGAGCTGAGGGAGGGACTGCCTCCAAGGGGCGACACTAGCCAAGGCCGCTCTGCCTGGCTCTGTCAAGTCCTGTATCGGGGACACGGCACTTGGGACATATTTCCTGCCTGCTCCAGGGTCAGGGTAGACAACTGCTATGTTCCTGGAGGGGGTGTGATCCAGGGGTCACCCACAGGGTGCAGCCCCCACAGAGCAGGCAGCCCAGCTCTGCCAAACCACTGGACTCAGGACTGTTGGTGAGGGGGTGGGGCAGCCCAGGGGGACCTGGGGGCGGAGCCCCGCTGCCCTCTCTGGCTTCTGCCTCACAGGTCCCACACCTTTGTCTTCCCAGGCTTGCTGGCACCAGCGCGAGCCCTCTGACAGAAAGACCACCAGGCCCTTTCTGGTGCAAGGTGGGGGTCGAGTGGGCCGGCTGGGGCTGGGGTCCTCCCTGCAGGGCTTGGTGGGCTGTGTGCGAGCGTCCCAGGTGCGCTGGTGGGTCACAGAGCAGCTGGGGCTGCAGTGACTGATGCAGCCCCGCGGTTCCTGCCCAGAAGAGGGGTCAGCCCCTTGGGGGACGTGGAGCTGGACTCCGCCTGCAGCCCTGTGTGAGCCGACGTGCCCACGTGCCCAGCAGTGGGCATGCTCATGGGAGGGCCGCCAAGACAGTGCCCTGAGCGGGGCAGGAGGCGTCCGAGTGCCTGGGTTCTTCCTCACTTCCTTACTTCGGCAGTCAGGGGGCTTCTCTTACGTGCGTGCCTGAGAGTTGCTTTGCCCCTAGACCAACTCACCCCTGTCTCTACCCACCCCAGGCAGCGGGGCGGGGGGTGTCACACAGCCTCCCTGGTGCTGCGGGTCACCCCGGAGCTCTGCGCCTGGGCCGTGCTCTCCCAGGTCCAGACCGTGACAGGCCTGCCTGAGGCTGGCAGGTCGGGAAGGTGGACGCCCCCCTTTGCTGACTGTCCTGCGCAGGCAGGCGCGTGCACACGCAGCGCGGGGCCTCCGAGGCCACCGGCAGCCCACGCCCAGGAGTCTCGGAACCGCAGCTACACTCCTGCGCTAATGGAAGAGCCTGAGACTGTGGAGCCAAGAGGCTCCCAGGTGTGTCTGCCGAGCATCTTCCGGCGTCTCTGGGAACCCTGGAGACTGACGCTGAGGATGGAGGTCTGGCCACAGGGCCAGTGAGCCTGAGCGTCCAGGCAGAGTGTCGCTGGAGCCTGCAGACCTGGCAGGGTCAGTAGAGACCGATGGTTCGTTAAGTCGGTCCGGAGCCTGCACGGAGACCTGTCTGATGTGGCCAGTGCTTCTGACGGCCAGGCTGCCCTGGGCTTCCTGAGAGCGGGGCTGCTGGGGGCAGAGCAGGGGCCTTTCTGCCCCTCCCTGGCCCTCTCACTGGACCGGACCTGCTTCTAGGTCCGGAGCCCTGGAGGCCAGGTCTCAGAGGGGAGGTCTGCCCCCGAGGAGCCTTCCTTGGCGGTGTGTGGTCATCTTCCAAGGGTGCAGCTACTCTCGGGGTATTTCACAGTTGTCCTCTGGGCCTCAGAGAGCCGGTTCCCGGCCACGTACTTTTCTTTTTCGTGACCAGTGACCAACGTGACTCCCAGGCGGCCACTCTCTAAGATGAGGAGCCACCTGGATGGTCTCCAAGCCCCAGGCTCTGCCCAGTGAGGCGCCCAGTTAAGCAGATTCAGGATCCCCTCGGGGCACCTAGGCTGGAGACCTGGGAGACAGGTGGGGGACAGGGGAGGTCTCCCAACCATCTTCCTCCTTTGACACCACTGCTGGGGGCAGGCGGGACGCCCAGCCTAGACCTCTGGCCCCTGGGAAGGTGGGGATGCGGGATTCTAGGCTGCGCAGCCACCCCCCCCCCAAAACACACACGACCGCTATAGCCCAGGCCCAGCCTCCTCCACCCACCCCCTCCGGACACATCCCAAATCCCCAATCCCAGCAGCAGACCTCGGTGTTTGCCTGTTGCCATGGCAATGGGATGCACCTTTCTGTTACCATGGCAACCAGCCAGGGGTTTTTAAAATTCAGTTGAGGTAATTTCCACCCCTCAATCCTCATCCTCAGACACCTCATTCTTCCCTTTTCTTCTCTGCATCTTAGGATACTGGGGTGGGGGCGGGCCCCTGCCACCAGCCAGAGGCAGAGTGTTGGTGGGGAGACTCAGACTCAGGCCCCACTGCTCCCGACTCCTTCACCCTGACTGGACCCTGGAGAACAGGGGCGCCCTTCCCTGCTCCCTCTCCAGGCCCAGGTTTACAGTGAGAGATGAGCACTCTGCGTGGCCGGAGAGGCGTGGCCAGCGCGCCAGGGGAGCCCGGCTGCAGTGCGGCCGGTGGGAATGTGCACCCATGTACGGAGTCAGCAGGGACCCTCCCCGCCTCCCCGCTGTGTCCCCAGGGCTCATCTGAGGATCTCAGGGCAGCGTGGACAACAGGGGGCAGATGTTGTTCAGGCCGTGTCCTGGTGCTAAGGAGCTTAGCCTGCTGGAGCCCAGGCTGGTGGGGTTTGGGTAGAGGGCGGCTGGGGATGGATGGACGGGGATGCAGGCACTGTCCAGTACCGGATGCCCCCTCCCATCTAGGGTCCTCACAGGCACTGGCTCCGTTAGTCTGGTCATTGTAAATTCATGAGGCCCGACACCCCTCCCTGCCGCGGCCACCTGCCTCCTGGCTGGGAGAAGAGGCGCTCACAGCCCAGGGCAGACAGGTGGACGCCTCCCTGACTGCAGCTGACTGACTGGCCCTCAGGCGGGCGCCAAGACCAAAGGGAAGTCGCTCCCAGCTTCCCTATCCCTGGGGCTCAAGGGCCAAGACCCCATAGCAATAGCCCTTCTGGGGACATCGGTGGGCAGGCCAACCTTGAGGAGCTACAGAGAACCCCCAGTTGGAGCCCAGACTGTGGGAGGCCCTGCCCACTCCTGCGTCTCCCTCACCCGAGGCAGGGCAGTCCCAGAGCCTAAGGGCTGTCAGGGTTAGCATGGTCCTGCCCTGTCTCCTCTGTCCAATAGCAGCCCCAGCCTAATCTGCCCACACAGCCCAGTCAGGGTCCACAAGTGCCCGACCACCTGGGTCCGCGGCCCCCTGTGCAGGATAACTAAGTCTCTGTTTGACACTTCTGTGAGTTACTAGTCCCACCAGCTCTGTAGGCTCCATTGGCCCAGACAAAGCCCCAGGGTTCTCGATGGTGGGTGCCATAAACCCTTTTCTGTTCTCCTGCCAGCCTGCGCGAGAGCTCCGGAGGAGGAGACCTCTGGCGAGTCGTGGTGGGGCCTGGGGGCCCGGGAGGAAGGAGGTGGTGGACATCCCCACCACTCACCTTGCTCTCTGCTGCTGCTCCTCCTGGACTCCCAGACCAGAGAGGCCCCAGGCAAGCCCTAGTGAGCCTGGGGTGTCCTGTTGGGGGCCTCCTGGCCCCCGAGCCTTTCCCAGGCTCCTGGGAACTGCTCTGCTCAGCACTCAGCGCCTCTTCTTCGCTGCCCCGACCCTTGCCCAGGGCTGTGGGCTCCAGGGAGGGCCAGCCCCACTCTCCCCCAGCAATGTCGCCCCAGGCTGCAGGAGCCTTCTTTTTTACTTTTAATTAAAGATTTTGTTTATTTATTTTTTAGACAGAGAGGAACAGAGGGAGAGAAGCAGCCACGTGAGGGAGAAACATGGATTGATTGCTTCTCATAGGCCCGACTGACCAGGGACCGAACTTGCAACCCGGCCTGGGGATTGGACTGGGCGACCCTTCTCTGGGAGCGGCAGGGACCTGGGGAACTTACTCACTATGAGCTGCTGATGGGGGCTTGGCATCGGCGAGCACCAAGCATGTCCTGCTGGCCCTGGCGGCTCGGGAAGCACTGGAGCCCCATCGGAGTCGGGGCTGGGGTGGTGCAGATGAGGGGGGACCAGCAGGGCAGGTCCAAACCTTCGTCTGAGGAGAATGAGGGTTGGCATGGGCACAGAGCCCACCTCGTCCTGGGACCCCTGCTGGCCCAGACACTGGCCACCCCCTCTGCTCTGGGCTGAGAGCCAGCACCCCCCACACACACATCCCGTGTGTGCACGCCCTGCAGGGAGCTGCCGCCCACCCACTGGTGGGATCCCGTGACAGCTGGATCCCAAGAAACTGGAAGCACCGCATCACTTTATCTGAGTGGAGGGGGTCTCGGGGCTGCAGGACCGGGAGTCAGGGCCCAGAAGGCTGCCTCCCCAGGGGCCATTTGAAAGAGAAACTGAAGAAATGCCAGCCACTGTTTGTAGACTTCAAGATGTGCCAGACCGAGTCCAGGGTGCGCACCCTTGTGCCATCGCCAGGCAAGGGCGAGCATTTCTGCTCTAGAGATGGGAGGCCCCCAAGTTTCAGAAAGAGCAGGAAGCTCAATGGAAACCCCACAGCCCAGGATCCGCACAGCCCTGGGAGCCGGATGGTGGGGGTGGGGGCGATGCCCAACCCCGGCACAGCATGGTGGGGCAGGGCCCTGGGCCCAGGTGGGCAGCCCTGGTCAAGGAGAAAGTGTGGTTGAATAGGCCTCCTGGCAGGCGAGTCAAGAGCCCAGTTCCCCCTGGATGAAGCCAAGGCTGGCAGACCATGTGCAGGGGTGGGCGTAGCGGCGGCTGCTGAGTGAAGGATATAAATTGCCCTGTCAGCAGCTTAGGTGACCCAGCAACAAGGGCAGGGGGCCGATCAGGGCCGAGAGGGTGGGGAGCGCCGGGTGTCATTGAGGTGGTCCCCACTGCTGGCTGAACAGGTGGACGTCAGAAGCTTAGGAAGCCCTCCCACCCCACCCACCTGACGACAGCGCCCAAAGGGAGGGCCCCGGCGGGCTGGACCCTGACCAGGACAGCCTGCCCCGCCCCTCTCCCAAGTGTCTGGGGCCCGAGGGCATGGCACCTATTCCCTTGGTCCCTGGCCCGCCCTCCAGGGAGGTTCTGAGCTCTGTGCTGACAGAAACCACCTCTGCCTGATGCCTGCACCCCTCCCAAGCCACCACCCACCCCAGGGATGAGAGGGGCAGACAGGCCCTTCCACAGACAAGGCCACGGGCTTGCCCTGAAGCCTTGGAAATGCACCGGAACCTTGTAGTCGATCATTCCCTCAGTTGGCTGAGCGGCTGGCTGCCTGGTGCTGAAGGGCCCGGGGACCAGGCGTGACAGACCACCAGCTTGGAGCGCACAGCCCCATGGAGGGGACTGACTGGTATGGAGGCCACAGGGATGCGAGTTACGGCGGAGGAGGGACCAGGGTAGCTCCCTCAGGAGAGGCCCCTGGGCTGGGCCCACCAGGTCCAGGAGTCTGCGGCTGCAGCCCAGAGCGCAGGCAGGTCAGCACCCAGGAGGGCCCTCCTGGCCGGGGCTGTCTTCGGGTTTTCCCTGACAGCAGACCCCAGCAGGGCACGTTGTGGGGTGGGAGGGGAGGGGAGGTCAGAGGGGAGCCTGGGGACGGGACCTCTGGTCCACAATGGATAGCCTGGGGATGTGGAGCCAGGACAAGGCGGTGGCAGGGCCTCGGGTCACTGCTCCTCAGTGACCTGAAGGACAGGCCAGCTCAGATCTCACGGGCAGCTGGCCCCGCTGATCTGCCTGGAGACTGAGAACCAACCAGGGAGTGACCAGGCAGCAGTTCGGGCCAGGGGCACTGGGGAGCAGGCTGTGGGGGTTCCTGTCGCCTCGGCCTCATCTGAACTCAGGTGTGCCCCTTCCCAGCGGGCACGGCACAGCTGTCCTTGTGGCAGGCACCCTATTCTCAGGGACCCGTGCGTCTCCCCCAGGGCCCGCCGGGGTGACTGCCAGCGCACCAGCTGGGGGCACACCTGTCTCGCCTCCCAGGGATGCAGACGAAGCCCATTTTTCACCAGCCTCCCTCCTGGGAAACTGTCCACCCAGCTCAGGTTGCCTGAAATGGGCACCTACATCTGAACAACCGGCTCAGCTAGGGTGGGGGTGGGGCGGCAGCCCCAGTCCTGCTCCGGAGCTCATGGGGGTTCCCACAGCCGTCCATTGCCCCAGGCCTGCTGATGATCACATGGGACTCCAACCCCCCAGTGTGGCTGACCTCTGCCCCCCCCCAGATGACCTGTCTTCTCCTCCTGGCACGTGAATGGCCTCTACTCCCTCCAAGAAGACGTCTCACATGGCCTTCCATGCTACCACGCCGATCCAGCTTGGCAACGTTTCCCAGTGCCCACCGCTGCCCCAAAGCTGAGGACAGGCTGGCACACAGTGGGGCTCATTAACATGGCTGCCTGCAGTCCCAGCTCCCTGGGGTGAGCGCTCCCAGGGATGATGGTGACCAGTTTGCACCGGCTGTTCTTCCTGTTCCTCCAGCCCAGTGTCCGACTCTGTGCAGGGCTGGGCCGGGGTGTGAACTGCCTGTCTGAGGCTCACACTCAGTCCTGCAGTCCCTGCCCCTGCCCACCTGGGGAAGAAGGAATGGCAGCACCCTCCCCGCATTCCCCTGACATCGGGCATCGTCCCTGTGGGGGCCCTGGGACCTGGGAGAAGCAGCTGCTGAGCAAGGGGAACAATGTGCCGCCAGGGCCTGGGGACCGTGTGTGGTCTGCCCGGAGGTGGTGTCCACCTCCTAGAGCTCTCAGTCCCACGGGCAAGGAGCACAAACCCCTGTGGGCGGTGGGGCTCCTGGGGATGCAGGCTCTGGGCCCTCACCATCTGGGACCCTCATGGCTCGTGCCCCACTTTGCCTGCTGCGTAGGGGTGGGGCCTGGGATCCTGGGTACCTTTAGCACTGCATGGGGCTCCCCAAGGACCCACGGGCAAGGGCCCACAGGGGTCCCTAACAGGCCTGACCTTGCTAAGAGACCTGAGCCAGTGGGGGGGTGAGTTGTGCCAGCCCCTCCCCCTGGTACTCCAAAAGGCAGTGAGTGCCCCGCCCCCCATGTTCATTTCCCATTTCCTGTCAGTTGGGTCTCCACCTGACAGGCATCCCCTCTCACCTCCCAATCACTATTCCTTCCCCTCGCCCTGCCCCCGTCCCACTCCCCCTCCTCCCACCTAATCAGACTGTGCCCACCCCCACAGAGTGGCTTCCTCTCACTGGTCTCCTTCCCATGCAGAGGAGGGAGGCTATCAGCTGTCCCCAGCCTCCCCAGGTCCCTGTCCTCACCCCTCTGCCATCAGGAAGCCCTCACCCCATCTCTCAATACCCCACCTTTCAGGAGCCCCCTCCTCAACCTGCAATTCCCGGCCCCCACCCGCAGCAAACTTGGCTTCTTTCGGTTCCCCTCCCTGGCGGGCAGAGGCAGGGCGTTCAAGTCCATTTAATCTTGGCAGAATGCAATTTCCTGCTTCAGGGAGCTGGCGGGTTTAGGAGGCTTAATGAGGGGGGAGGGGGAGCCAGGGAAGAAGAGAGGCTGAGTGGGCCTGGGAGGTGGAGACAGAGCCCCTGAGAGGGGTGGTCCAGGAAGCTTGGGGGATCTGTGTCTAGGGGGGTCTCTGGGATCACTCAGGGGTCAGCTCTTCAGCTTCTGGCTCCCACTGGTAGGTTAGGGCCATCAGCAAACCCCCACCCCTAGCCATGCAGAGCAAGGAGGGGAGGGGCCTCGGAGTGGCCCACTGTGGACAACATGGGGGAGGGTCAGGGGCGTCTGAGTGACCGTGGGATGGGGGGTCCTGGGGAAAACGTGCAGCTGAGGGGCTCCGGAGGTGGACTGTGCACTCTGGGCGGGTTCTGGGGAAAGTGTGCAGCTGGCCGGTCCAGACCCCCAGGTGGGGGAATGGACCGCTGGGCTGGAATTTCAGCCCCAATTCCCCCAGGTGGGGGATGCTTATCTGGATACTGCCACTGAGGAGGCAGAGAAGATAAGGGACAAAGGGGCCTCTGAGCTGCCGGAAGCCCCACACCTGGTGGGGGCAGGGCAGCCAAGAGCCTGGCCTGACACCCAGACAACCCCTGGGGGAGACAGGCTGGGCATCCTCCACGGGGCCCTCTCCTTACCCCTCCCCATCTCTTCCCCACCTGGTTCAGCCAACCCCTGAGACGGGGGTCCTCAGGCTGGGCGGCACGGGACCACCTTCAGGGCACAGGAAGCCGGAAAGGGGGCAGCGTGCAGGGTTCCCACCAGGAGAAGCAGGCAGCCTGGAGTCCTCCCAGGGCAGTGCCCGGGGTAGGGAGGCTCTGCCAAGTCTGCACATGTGGGGAGGGGACAGAGGCCAGAGGCTTGAGAGGGTTTGGGGGCTCTGGGAGGCAGGGTCGGGGCGCCAGGCAGCACCTCAAAGCCAGCTTGCAGTCAGAGCCCACTCCCTCTGCCAGGAATTCCCCTGCACGGGGCCTGGCAGAATGACCACAGAGACTGTAGAGGGCAGGAGCCCTCTGCCCCTTGGCGCACTGGGCCCTCTTCCTCTGGACCTCAGTTTCCTCATTTGTGAATGAGAGTGCTAGGACAGGGTCTCTGAGGAGCAGCCCATGCCTCCTGGAAGCTGGGAGGGGGGGTAGGGGGGGCCTGCCCCAGCCCCAGCCCCAAGGTCATGGGTAGGTGCGCTTGAGTGGCAGCCAGGGGTGTGGAGGTCGCTAGGATATTGGGGAGGAGAGAAGTTTCCAGAGGGACGCAGCACTTGGCCTTGTGTTCTCCTGGAACCTCAAGGCCTCCCAGCTCCCCACCCCTCAGGAAGGAAGCAGGTTCTCCAGACAGGCATCCGTCTCTCTGGGGAAGACAGCCCACAAGCCACCAGCAGATTGTGCTCAGCAGTGGCCCAGGATCCCCGCACCCAGCCCCTGGGCAGAGATGACCTGATTCCTCCAACGTCTGCTTCTCCTTCCCACTGACTCGCCCGCTGCCCAGAGCCTGTGGCTGCCCCTCCCTCGGCCTCTTCCTCTGGCAGGGCCTCCCCAGGGCTGTTCCCGGGCCCACACCTGCCTCTGTGCTGAGCTCCGCCCGGCCGCTCCGAGCTCTTCAGTATCAGTCAAAATGGAGCGCTCCTGCCCCTCTTCTCCGCACCTGCCCCCATTGCCCCCGCCCCCATGTGAGTGTCTAGTACATTCAGACTCTGTCTGCGTCCTGCCCGAGGCAGCTCCCCCGTCCAGCCTCAGGACACACCCTGACGGGTCCTGCCTGGGGCTCTAGCTCAGGCCATTCCCACAACCAGCAAGCCTCTAATTGGCTCTTTAAGTCCCGATGGCAGGGCCACCTCCTCTGCACAGTCTTCCCTGAGCCACTCTCCTAGCCCTTCGGGTGCCCTCCACACGCCTGCCAGGACCCCTCCCTGCTGACCTGGGAGCTGGCTGGGCAGCCTCATCCCCTGCCCAGCAGACTCCCGCACTCCGCGCTTGCAGATGTTTGGAGGACCGTGGGCTAGGCGGAGGGCTCCGGGCTGCCGTGCCGTTGGTTGGCTCCTTCCAGAGGGATGCCGGTGTGTGTCCTGCTTTGCTAGCGCTACACCCCCATGACAACCCCACGAGGGCCCACTGGGTGACGGTGAAGTCTCCTTTGCTGGTGGAGGCTGCAGTGGGGCCCCTGTGTGGCTGCCGTGGGGGTCCCGCATGCCTGACGAGCAAAAGCAGTGTGGTGGGATCTTGGGTTGAGGCTGCCCCATCCTGGGTGGACCTTTCTGCTGGACGACAGGGCAGATGCCTGCCCTCATTCTCCTGGGGCCCCAGCAGGTGGCAGAGCAATTCAGGCAAGTCCTTGTGTCCCTGGTGATGGCGTCTGTGCCTGTCATCCACTGGGGAGGGACGAGGAGTCATAACAAAGGTGACACAGGCGGAGTGTGCCCTACGTGCGGCTGCTAGCAATCTGCTCTCTCCTGGTGGCTAGTTTCACCCTCCCAGCCCCTGGGAGAGAGGGACTTGTTCTCCTGTCACAGATGAGGAAACGGGTCCAGAGAATGGGCTGTACACGCTCACAGTGGGGCGGGAGCCTCACCTCCAGGTGTGTGTTTGAAGGGTCCTGGGCGGGGTTGGCGGGGACCTTGCTACGCCTGCACGTGCACACGTACAGCACCTGCAGCTGCGCTGGCCTGGATGTTTGGGCGGGTGGAGAGAGGCACAGCGAGGTCAGAGCGCTCAGGGGCCCTGCCTGCGGTGGCCACGATCCTCCTCCAACGGAAGCTCTAGCAGCGGCTTGGGCGGCAGGGCTCCACCGCAGCCGGACTCTCGCCAGTCTCCACACTTACCAAGAGGCTTCGGCGGATGCCAGGCCCTCCCCTTCCCCGGGGCCCAGCTCTCAGCCTTCCTGAGGCCTCTCCGAGGGGTTGGGGCCAGGAGCGGCCTGGGCCCTGCAAGGACGTGAACTCCCTGCCCTGTGCCACCAAGGTCTCTCCAGGTGACCCCGGCCCTCGGTCCCAGGCCTGTATGTCTATCCTTCCACTTCTCAGAGACAATGTTGTTGAAATTTCAGGCCTTACGGGGGTGGAAAATCTGCAGCAGGGGCGGGGACTTGGTGGCTTCCTCACCCGGTGAGCAGGGGCCCGGTGGCAGGCCCGCCCATGCTATTGTCCTCCCAGCGCCAGCGTGAGCCCTTCGTCCAGGATAGACTCCACCAGACCCTCTGGAGTTCATGGGCCAGAACAAGGGTGAGGCGTGGCCACGCTGGCCTCCACCCCGGTGCCTGGCGTAGGGCTGGGTGCGTGTGATGTCTGCAAAATGAATGATAGTGAAGCATGAATGAGCGAATGAATGAATGAGCAATGTTTGCAGAGAGAAGGCTTTCCCCCAGAAGCTCAGAGGACAGAGACTGGCTGGGTAGTTGGGGACTCCTTTGGGGGGGGAAGAGCGTTTGAGCCAGGCCAGAAAGGCCCGAAGAGCCAGCCCAGGGAGATGGGGACATTCCTAGTGGGAGACTGGCCCTGGCAAGGGCTTGAGAACCATGTGCTCGTAGGGCGATGAGGCTGCGGCCCTGCAGGGCCCCGCAGGGCCCCCCCAGGACCCCTCCCAGGACCCAGGAACCACGCAGCCAGGCCGTGGGGAGTGGCTCCCCGCCACTGAGGTTTGTCTGGGAGCCCCTGCAGGACCCCTCTGTGTGACCTCCTGGTCCCTTAGCCAGCAGGCAGGGTTTTGCTGGTTTTGACTCAGACTTTTAGGGCCCTTGCTTTGCTTTCCCCTTTGCCAAATGGTCTGGCCTGGTGGGGGGGGGTCCCTGGCATGGGAAGGTGTGAAGACCCCATCCTGGGGACCCGTGGGGTGAGTTCTCTAGAGCCCGGGGCCCACAGGATATGCAGTCCCATCTATGGCAGGGTGGTTAGTGCCCTTGATCAACAAGAGACAGAGGGAGCAGGAACTGGCACCCCCACCAGGTTCAGGGGGGCAAGGGGCTGGTGCTCATGGTTGAACACAGAATTCCTTTCAGACTCTGGCTGGTGGGGACACATGCCTGGTGCCCCTCTCCAGCTCAGCCCTTACCTCCGCCCCAGGGCCCCTTCCCCAACTGAAGGCTCCAGGACAATGGGGACTCAGCCGGGAACACCTTGTATAACCCAAGGCTGCAGAACCTGAGCCCCGAGCAAGCCAAAGGTCCAGGACCAGGCCCCTTCTGTGGGTGACTAACTCCAACAAGAAACACCAGTGCTTTTCAGAGAACAGGCCTCAGCCAGTCCTGCTGGGCCCCTGCCGGGGAACCGGGCCCAACCAGAGCCTTGGCTGGGAAATTCAGGCTTTCCCGAGGGCCTGTGTTGTCCCAGGGCCTTGGGATGCTGCCTGAGATCTCATCTTTGGGCCCCCAAGAAATTCAGATTCCTCTCAGGCTGGGACAGATGTCCTTGGCCGGGAGGCACTGATCCGCTGCTGGGGCGGGGTGACACAGAGGGAGGGGCTGAGCCGAAGCCTGCAGCCTGCGGGCACAGATGCAGGCTGAGATGGGAAGTGGAGGGAACCACCTGTGTGACGGTGACTGAGGTGGAGGCGGCACAGAGGAGGTGCTCAGGCAGGCTGGGCGCACACGGGTGCATCTTTCAGGGTGGCAAGAGCAAGGCCCCCAAGTTAGTCTGGGGGTGCTGGAGACAGACCAGAGGGTGGTGCCGATTTCTGATATCTCTTTTGCAGGCCTTGCCCCCTCCCCCTCCCCCTCCCTTATCCTTCCATCTAGGCTGGTCCCTGCTCCTTCCTGTAGCTAATATGAGCTTTGTAGAAACTTGTCCTCTGATTAAAGCTTCAACCACTGTCTCAGGAGAGGGGGCAGGGAGGCCAGCCAGCCAGGCCACGTGCGGGGCGTATGGGAACCCAGGACGAGGCCTCTCTCCCTACTCGCAAATCTCAGGTCAGACCTAATGGACGGGCTCCAGAGGAAAGATGAGGGGAGCCCAGCTGATTTGGAAGATACTCGGTGGCACCCCCAGTGGCCAGCCCAGGCCTCTCCTCTCTCTCCTGAGTGCCCGCAGCTTCCTCTGCCACCCCTCAGGAGCCAGAGAATCCTTTACAATCTCAAATCAGACTGTGCTGCCCCTCATTCCCCTCCAGCCAGTCCTAGTTTTCTCTCAATCAGCAGCTGCCCCCCAACACTCAAGGAGGCCCTAGTCTGGAACCCCCAGACAAGTACGCCCAGGCTGCTCCTCTCCAAGGTCGTGGTATTCCCTTCTGTTGAATGGGCTCCCAGTGACGTTCCAGCCAATGCGAGTCGGAGGCCTGATCCTTCCTAGGACTCCACAGACAGCGCAGGTGGAGGCCACGATCCCTGGGTGTGGGGTCAGAGGCCAGGGATGGCCAAGGGAGCAGTTCTGTCCAGTTCTGTTTGGAAATCAAACGCTGACAGGACAGGAAAGCACCCTGTCCTGGGTTAGAGAGCCCAGGCTCGGCTTTGCTGCCCTGCCAACTGTGGCCCAGGGAGCAAAGAGGCTCATCAGCTGGATGAAGTGCTTGGCTGGCACCAGGCCAGCCAGGGCAGGCCCAGCTCCACACCGCCTGGCATTAGCCCCGCTACCTGACCCTCCTCCAAGGCACTGGGGCCATGAGCTGGTGGGAGGTTCTCTGCAGGGAGCCCTTCTCCCTGGCTGTGGGCCGTCGGATGCTGCTGTTCCGCAGAAGCCTCACCGCCCGGCGGGCCCTAATCCTCTGTCTGGCTCGAGGTGGGGGAGACCAAAACAGGACACTCCGGGCTTAGGTCTCTGGTCTGAGCGTATGGACAGTGGCCTCCTGTTACAGCCCTTTCTTGAGGGGGAGCTGGAGCCAAGCTTCAAGAAGAGGACCAGGATGGCCGGGTGCCCCAGCCTGCCTGCCAGCCCCGTCCCTCCCGGGGGGTCGCCTTCATCTATCTGGGTCCACTTCCCTGTGTGTAGTGGGGGACCAGGGGAAGCCGCTCCACGGCTGTCACGGAAGGGACATTCCCCAGTCATTTGGAACTAAGCAAGTCCAGATCCCAGCTTGCAGGCCTGGCTGCAGGACCTTCCTTGGGCCCCTCCCCCGGACTGCGGCCACACAGGCACATGCAGGGGTGTGTGCGGCAGATGTGGGCCTGGGAGGCAGCCAGAAACCCCACAGGCTCCGAGCCCATCACAGTCAGCTCGTGCGGGGGCTGCCCAGGCCTCGCCAGGCTCCGAGGTACACTGCTGCCCCTGGGGGGCTCTCCGCTGGAGCTCCACTGCCTTTTAACTCAAGGCCAAGTCTACCTTGAGTCCCTGCTGCTGCAGCTCGAGACACTCTGTGATCAGCCTGGCTCTCAGGTAGAAGAGATAACAGCAAATGGGCATCCAGCCCTGCTCCACCCGCGGATGAGGGTAGAAAGCAGCACCTGGACCCCAATCAGAGGACAGAGGGGCCCTGGGCTGAGGCCCCTCCCATTCAGTCAGCAGGAGCCCTGAGGCTGGAGTGGGCCTCATGTGGGAGGACGAGAGGGGAGGATGCAGCCCAGAGCAGAGGGCAGGTGTCCACAGGTGGGCAGGGGGCTGGGGGGACAGCCACTGTAAGGACTCGGCTTTGACTCTCAACGAAATAGAAGCCTTTGAGAGCTTTGGGCGAGAGAGAAACATGACCTGGCTTCCATTTTAACAGCATCCCCGACCCCGATTGACCAGACTGTAGAGTCTGCAAGAGCAGCAGGGGGTCCAGTGAGGAGGCTCCTGCACTTGACGAGAGACAAGGCTCCTGTGGACATGGAGGCTTCATCGACAATGGCTGCAGAGCTGCTGGCCAGGAAGCGGTCATCTGATACTTCGTATATTTTGAAGGTAAAGTTGAAAGTATCTGCTGATGGTTTGGATGCAACTGTGAGCGGGAGAGTCCAGGCCGATTCTTGGCTTTTTGGCCCGAGGAGCTGAAAGCTGGAGCTGCCCCAGCTCACTCAGGAGAAGCCAACAAGTTGCTGGTGGGGGCTCCCAGGCCAGGCTCCAGATCCCAGTGTTTTCTACACGGACCTGTCTCCTCAGCTGGGCTCCACCTGAGCCCTAGGCGCTGGCTGGGGCTGCCCAACCGTTACCCACCCAGCGCCCAGGGGCCCCCAGGCGCTGAGGCAGGGCCTCGGCCATCATGCAAAGGAAACCCGGAAGCCCCATCCAACTCCACAAGGAGGCCTCTCCGCAACCAGATAGGGACTGAACACCAGGCCCGGGACCTGGGCTCCCCAGCAGGGGCTGGCAGGCCCGAGTGGGTGAGGGACGGCTGTCTGGCCCCTGTCTAAACAGGACATGCTTAGGCTGGCTGACAGTCATGGGTCACTTGGCAGCCAGCCAAGCTTGGGCCCACACAACCCCCACCTCCCTCACCCCCCAAGTACAAATACACATACACGATGGGGGGCCCATGGGAGGGTCACATCCTTGTGTCCCCCTCTTGTTCACTCCCAACTCCTGAGAAGCAGCTGCCGGTATGATAGGCCCACGTGCCGACCAGCTGGGAGGACGCAGAGGGGCCTGGGTCCTGGACAGGATCTCGGAGGGTCTGGATGGGGCAGCAGGACTGGCAGGGGCCCAAGGAAACTCCTGGCTGGGCCAATAGGATTGGCTTTCTGGGGGGTGATGTCTTCCCAGAGGCCTGAGGCCCTGGAAGGGAATAGGGAAGGTTCTAGGCACAGGGGACGGGCATGTGGAAAGACCTAGAGATGGGCAGGAAGAGCTCCTGGAGGAGGCTTGGTGTGAGGGAGCCTGAAGAAGGGAGGCCAGGCCCTTACACAGAAAGGGACAGCGTTCCTGGGTGAAGGAGGTGGCGAGGGCTCTGGTCTAGAGGGAACATGGGGTTTGTACTGGCACTGGAGTCTGGGAAGAGCATTCCTGGTAGAGGGGACAGCAGCAGAAAAGGCCTAGAGGCAGCTTTGGGGAGCAGCCAGGGAGGTGGGTCGTTCCAGTTTTGATCGGCTCAGAGCCAGCCCCTGGGGCAGGCTGGGCAGGAAAAGGCTGAGCGGGAGGAACCGACCCCCATTCCAGCTCGGGGTTGCTGGCGACTCCTCGATGCCCGCCCCCTCCCGGTGCTGCCGGAGCAGCCTCCCGGCACCCCTCCCTGGCCCCTTTTCCAACACTCCCCCTCTCTGGGATCCAGTTCCGGCAAGGGCGGGTGGGGGCTGGGCCAGAGAGCAGGCAGCGCTTGGGGCAGGGGAGATGAGAAAACCAGAAAGTGGGGAAACCTGAGCCAGCAACGCCGGGGCTGGGCGGGCCAGGGCTTGCTTAGCCTGCTAGGCCCGGGAAACAGGTTCCCCAGAGACCGGGCCAGAGGGGGGAGTGCTGGCTTAGTCGCCACCTTCATCCAGGGGGCATGGAGGGCCTCTGCAGCCCAGGCCTTCCAAGTCCGGCCTTCCAGATGCACAGGCCTGAAGCACAATTTCTCTCCAGTTATCCCGTATAGGGGCTTCCCCCTACCCACCTAAGGATGGATGTCACAGGGTGGACAAACAGAGGATGGTCAGGCCCCAGAAGGCCCAGGGGTGTGCCTCAGTCCCCGCAGCACAGCTGGAAGAGCCAGAAGGAAAAGAAACAGACAGGAGCACTTCCAGAAACAAAGACTGGACCAGCCCGAAGGGCCGGGGTGGGGGGTGGAGACTTCCAAAGCTCTCCCGCCTGCTGTCAGTACTGGGTGGGGGCTGAGACAAAGGTGCCAATTCCTTCCCAATTGCAACACCCGCTGCGGGGCTGTGGGTGCCTCTGAGGCTCCCGCAGATGCTGAGCCGTGGGTCCACAGCTACACAGTCAGGGCGTCACCCCGGGGGCCTGCCTTGTAGGCACCAGAGGCCATCTGGGAGGGAATTGGGGGCAGCTCCAGGAAGGGGACCCCAGAGACTGGGTTGGTGAGGGAACCAGACTGGGCATAACCATCTCTACACCCCACCACCTTGTGTGTCCAGATTGGTGCCAGGGTGGGCCGTGGGGGAGCCAAAGAAGCATGCCTGGGGTCCGAGTGTCCAGCAGAGAAGGGGCAGGCCTGGCTGCTCCACAGGGCATCCTGGCTGGCTCTCAGGTGAAGTAGCATGGGTAAGTGGCTTTTGGAGGGGGACACAGAGGACCCTGGGTGGCAAGAAGAATGCCGGGTGGGGCCCATGAGTCCAGAGGGGTTGGGTTGGAGGGCAGGGCGTTGGCTCCTAGCCACTTGGCTCTTGGCTCCGGTTCCCTCTCCCATCGTCAGGTCGGTGCTGCAGAGATTTGCCCTCTGATTCATTCAGTAAAGACTTATTGACCCCCGTAAGTGCCGTGTGGGGCTCCAGCACTCGCGGCCAACTCAGAGCGCCCGTCTGGGCTGCGGGCCCTTGGCTCTACGGGGCCCATGGCCTGGCCCTTCCCTCCTAGAACCTTCCCAGAGCTCCTCCCAGTCTCCTCTTGCTCATCTGTACAATGGGGATGCTGAGACCTGCTTCACAGGGGGACTGTGCAGTGCCATGGGCTGAGTAACTACAAACCTGGCATGTAGGGCTCCCAACCTGGCATGGAGACTGGCTTCAAGGGGCCTTTGGACACCTGAAAGGGAAGAATGGAAGGCAAAATTGTGGGAGGCTCTACAATTTCCTCATATATATATGTATATATATATATATATATATATATAGAGAGAGAGAGAGAGAGAAAGATAAAACAATTTCCACATATATGTATGTATACACACACATGCGCACACACACACAGAGCTCAGCCCAGCACAGACATAGGGTGAGGGTGAAGTGCAGACTCACTGCTGCGGTCATAATTGTTCTTATTTGTATTGGTTATTCAACCTTCTCAAATTGTTTAGGAGAGACTTGGCATCCCGCCGTGTGTAGCCAGGCTGAGCTCTAACTCTCCTCCAGCTCGCTGTCCGCTCCCCGCCCCTCCCAAGACCTCCGTGTCCTGGGCCTATTCTGTGTATGTGAATGGAGCTCTATGGACAGACCCACTGGGTTTTTTTCCTTCCCAACCCAGCACGCTGGAGTCTTTGGCAAGTCCTTACAGTTCTGCTTTAGTGACCATGATGATGACCAGGATCACGTGGGGGGTGGTGACCGAGGTGGCAGGGCTCTGAGGGAAGCCGGCGCTGCGGGTGGTGGAAGGGATGGCATTGGAAACCACAGCAATGGTGGCATAAGGTGCATTGTTGATGGTGGCTATGTGGCGGTGACCTCTGGGATAACCCTAGTACAGAGGAGTGGGGATGAGGAGCGATGACGGTCACAGTGTTTCAAGTGGGACAAGACAGAGAGGAGAGGTGCGGGCCCTGTCACGGCAGCCACTCAACTCCAAGCTGGGGTCTCCTCCCTCCAACGGCCAGCCCCTGCAGGAAGCCTTCGGGCCAGCACTCCAAAGCTGATCAGCAGGATCCTTGACATCCCGCTCCAGCCACTGGGTCAGAGGAACAGAGACCTTCTCCAGAGGATCTAGTTAGCCAGGAGGGGAGGGGGAGAGAGAGGGAGGAGCCCTGACAGGGGACTAGAGAAAGGGGAGGAGTTGGGAGGAAGAGGAGGGAGAGGAGTAAGGAAAACAGGGGGTGAGGAGGAGGGGAAGAAGAGGACAGAAAAGAAGAAGACAAGAAGGGAAAGGAAAAAGAAGGGAAGGAGGAGGGGGGGAGAAGGAGGGAGAAGAAGAGGAGCTAGGAAAGGAGGAGGGAGCAGGAATAGAAGAGGGAGGAGGGAGTGGACAAAGACCACCCCTTGGGACCTTAGCAAAGTGCCTGGGGCAGGGCTGAGACGGTGGTCCTGGCTGGTGAGGCCATGACCTTGGGGGTTGGGCTGGGTAGAGGGTCCCTCCAGTTCAGTTGCAGGGTTCTGGGGTCATCACAAGGCCATTTGAAAGCAAATGTCCCTTTTAGGAGAGGAGGCCCAGCCTAACTGGTTTCTCTGGGATATGGAATAATGGGTGGGTCCCTGGGGCTGCTGGCTTGAAATAAGGCTGGAGGTTGCGGGGAATCACAGGGAGCCCACGAGTGGCTGGCAGAGCTGTGAGGCTTGACTGTGGTGACCCGGCCTGGGCTGGAGGGTGTGGGCAGCATCCAGCGGTGCCAGCTGTCCCAGGGGCTGCACCGCCACCTGCTGAGCGTCCAGGGCAGTCCTGGGTCCTGCGCTGCGGGACTCACACGCGCGGCCAGTCAGCAGGGAGTGGGCAGGAGCGACACGACCGGGGGTGCGCAGGTGAGCGCAGGCTCGTTGCTCCCCGGCGCGCTTGCCCTTCCCGCCAGGGAGTTGAGTGCCGGGTAAACACCAGACGCCTGAGCTCCGTGTATCCACCGAGAGACAAAGCCAGGGCGGGGCGGGGGCGCCGCCCGCGAAGCCAGGGCGGGGGCGCGGGGTGCAGATTAACCTCCCCTGGCGCGGGCTGCCCCACCGCTTGGGAGACCTCAGCCTAGCCAGCGGACAGGTGGAGCGGGGGCGGGGTGGCGGCCGGGCGGGTCCCGCCCCGGGGGTGGGGCCGGGTGGGGCGGGGCCGCGCTATGCAAATGTAGCCCACGGTGGCCAATTAGGGGCGCTCCCCGCGAGGCTAGGAGCACCCCGTCCCGGCTGCGGCCGCGAGACCAGAGCCAGCGAGCTAACGAGCGGCCGCGGTCCGGCCAGCCCCTAGTGCAGCGAAGGGCCAGGGTTTGCGGCGAGGAGCGGCGCATCCCCGCGCGGCCGCCGGGCCCCAGCCCAGCAACCAGGCAGGCACAGCGCCATCCGGCCGAGCTGAGTGCAGCGCCCCGAAGCCCAGCGCGCCGTTGCCCGCGCCCCGCGTCCCGCGCCGGGGAATGCGCCCTCGGCGCGCCGGCCAGGGGGCGCCCGCAGCCCACCCGGGGGGAGGCGGCCCCGAGCGCCCCTGAGCCTTCCCATGGCCCGGGCTGGGGCCCGGGGCCTCAGCTGCTGACGCGCTTGAAGCCCTCGGAACCCGTTAAGCCGGGGCCGCGGCGCCGACCCGTGTTCAGGCACAGCGGCGAGAGGGCGCGGGCAGGGCCATGGCCCCGGGGGGCCGCTAGCCCGGGCCGGCCCAACCGGGAGCGGCTCTGTCGCCGCCACCGCCCGGGAGCCCAGGCCCCGCCGCCGCGGAAGAGGTGAGTGCAGCGGGAAGCGGGAGGGAGCGGGCAGGCGGCCGGGCCACCCTTCGATCCCTCTGGGACCCGGGGCACTGCAACTCTGCGGAAGTGTCCGAAGCGCGGGCATCGGAGGAGGGTCAGGGGGCTTACCACAGACACAGGGGCGACCGAACTGGAGTGGGCGCTGTACCTGTTCGGTCTGCCGGACCCTTGGCAGTGGGGCGACATGGAGGTGTGTGGATGATGTGGCCTGCGGAGTCTCCAGTGTGCAAAGCAACTTTTTCCCATAAGGTTCTGGGTGGGTGGGTGGACCCTTACCCCCGCCCCCCGCCCCCCACCCCCACATTCCTGGAGCGGGAATCCGAGTGCCCCTTCTCCTGGCTCAGCTCTCTCTCCCACTAACGCCTCAGGCAGCGCAGTTCTCCGGTAGGTGCGCCCGGCCTGCCTCAGTGTCCCGATCTGACGGTCTTCTGCTCAAATGAAGCACTATGCTGGCTGCCCCCATTTGGAGGGTCTCCCAGATCCGCGGGGCAGGAGGATCGCCAGCCCCAGGGCTTTTCTCCCAGCCCCCCGGCCCCCAGGTGCCAGCTTGGGTTTGCTTTTCTGGAGGGGGTCTTGCTCCATTAGGGACCCAGCTGCATGTGGGGTTTAGGTGAGCTGCGAGAGCCTGCTGCGCGTTTGGGCAGGCTGGCGCCCCAGTGGTGAAGTGAGCAGGGGACACCAGGAGCTTGATGGGTTCTCCTAGAGCAGGTGGGACCAGAAAGTGTTAAGGTGGTCCAGGAGTGAGGCAGGGGTGGCAGGAGGGGGTCACTGGGAGCTAGAGCTGGGGGCCTGGCTGGATAAATCACTTCTCATTCTTGAGATAACTGTCTTGTGAACAGCAGCCCGTGAGCACCTGGGGGAGGGGGCGGACCCACAGCATTGCCCCGTCTGCCCTGGAGCTGGGCCAGGCCGGTGGCTCCTTTCCTCCTGAACTCCCCCAGATTGTCTCCCAGAATATGGAAACTACACCCGGGGGGCGGGAGGCTCGCCACAGCCCAGGGGCTTAGGTGGAGCTGGGGCCTTTTCCCAGGCTGCAACAGGAGTGTGCCCGGACTGGTGGGGTGGGGTGGGTGTCCTGGGAGACGAGGGCACTGGGCACAGCTACGTTTGCTGCTGCCCCTCGGTTCTGAAGGAGCCAGGTCCGGAAGTGTGGCTGGGGGAAGAGAAGGCCAGCAGCCCAGGCTCAGCCTCTCACAGCTCTGCTAGGCATACCTTGAGGGGGAGGATGGAGCCAAACCCAGGTGACCTTGACTGGGAACCCCACCACTACCACCATGAAAGGAGGGGTTTCAATCCCAGCTCTGCTGGGCTGGCTCTGCTTCCTGGTCCGTGGGGTGTTGGGGGAGGGGGGAAATCAAGGAACCAGGAGGGCGAGTGTCCAGGAGCTGGGTAGGGGGTGGGATGCTGTTAATAATTTCTTCCCCATGTTCCCCCACAGCCCCTGCTCCTACCTCCCTTCCAGCCTGGCAGTCCTCAGCTCCGAGCAGCCTACCTCCCTTCCCTGAGGCAGGCTGTCCACCCCCACCCCCGCCCTCAGCCTGGGAAGTCTGGAGCTGACCGGGCGATTCTACCACCTAGCCCCCTGCCCCAAGCCCAGGTGCCTCCAGACCCCCTCAATCCACCGCCCCTTTCCTGCACCCCTTGCCAGCCCCAGCTCCTCGGTTCTTTGTTCAAGCGTCTCTCCTCCGTCCCTCCCTCTCTCCTCCCTCTCTCCTCCTCCCTCCCGCCTGCCTCCCTCCCTTGCTCCCTCCCACCAGCCTTCTTTCCTTCCTTCCTTCTCTGCTGTCCTCCTGGTGGGCTCCCAGGTGGCGGTGCCTGTCCCTTCTCCGTCCACCCACCTGGGCTAGGTGACTGGGGGCTTCTCTGGGGCTGGGGCTGAGTGGAATGCATCTAGGGGTTGGCAGAGGGGAAGTGACTGCAGAAATGCCTTCCCCAAGTCTCCTTCTGTCCTCCTCCTCTCCCTCCTTCCCGTACTTCTCCATAGTCCCCAGACTGCCGAAGAGGGGGCTTAGACTTGGGCCTGAGGCCCCAGCAGATTTGAACGTCCCTTATTCACCCCTTTAAAGGGCCAGAGCTCTGTGGAGTTTCCTGCAGGGGTCCAGTAGGGCAAAGCCTTCCACCTTCCTGGACACCTTGGGGGACTCCAACACTGTCCCTGGTGACCCTGACCTTGTCACCATGAAAATGGATGCAGGACAAATGGGGTCAGGGGGAGGAGGGGAGGTGAGTCAGCCTGAGGCCCTTAGTACATGGGACCAAAGCTCTCCGAGGGATGCTTTCTGCATCTTGACCTCCCCAAGCCAGGACAGTGTCTCCCAGCTTCCTTGAGTCCCACCCCACTAACAGGTCAAGTTCTTGAGCAAACACATGCCTGTTGAGACGTGTGTGGGCACGCAGTGAGGATGTATATGTGTGTTTATCCACAATTGTAAGTAGGGGCCTCTCCCCTGTGTACCCCGAGGATGATGTGGACACAGCCCTTTCCCTGCCCCCCCACCCCCCTCCTCAGAGCCTGCCATTCAGTCAGCACCAGCGTGGTGCTCTAGCAGGGGGCGGGGCTGGTTCCGAGGGAGCATCTGCCTTGGGGGATTTTGGAGAAACTGGAGAGCTGTGCTAGGCACGCCAGAGAGGCTGTTCCCACGGAGGGCGCCACCTGGGGAATGGGCCGGGGGCCTGAGGCTGCACTTCCTGTCCGAGGAACCACAAGGGGTTTGCCCTGGCAGGAGAGAGGCAAAGGCTGCGGGAGGGTGGGGGGAGGTCAGGGCAGGGCACCAGGGTCTGTCTTGTGGGGCCTTATGGTCCGACGTGGCACCTGGGCCTGGCTCCAGCATGTGTCAGCCCCTGCGGGGATGGGCAGGGCACAGTGTGCCTCACCCCACCCCAGGGTCCTGAAAGTGACCTGGGGTCCTCCCCACGATGGGAGAAGGGGATAGACAGGGCAGATCTGGAGGATGGGGCTCACGTTGTCATCCTTGGTGCCCCCACCTCCGGTGCATCTGGGTGGGGGGGTTGGGAGTTGGCGCTGGTTTTTGCCGGGAGGGAGCAATATGTTCTGACAACTGGTGCTGGGCTGCGTTTACCCAACAGCAAGCCTGCCCGGGGAGACAATATTTGAAAAACATAGTGTTGAAACTTGGGGGTGGGGGAGCTCTGCAGGGGGGACTGCAGGCCTGCCTAGGTGAGCCAGCCATCCTAGCTCCCCTGCTTCACCCTCTCTAGGCAGAACTAGAACTTTTCCTAACAGGAAGTCCTTCCGCAGGTCTGACCTGGATCCCTCCTGCTGTGATCTCAGTAAAAGGAGGCTGCTATTCTTTGCCTCTCCTTTTCTGACTGCTGTGTCTCTTCCCATGTAGGCTGTCTGCGCATGTCTCTCTCATCCTCCACTCTCTCCCACGTACCCCACCCCACCCCCAGGTCCTGATTTTCCTGTACTGGGAGGGGAGGTTTCGCTGGAGCAGGCAGGCAGGCTGGACCCACCTCTTTCCCCAGCCCGTGAGGTGGGAGAGGGATGGGCAACCCTGGAGGTTGGGGGTGGGTACCAGGAAGGGAGCCTGTGGGGTACAGAGGGCTGCAAGATGGCCTGCTGAGCTGGGCCCGGCGAATGGCATGCTGGGGGCTGGATGTTGCTGGGTTGAGTCTCCAGTGGCCCCTGTTAGCTCTGCTGGCCCCAGGCTGCACCTGGTTGCTTGATCTTCGGGTCTGTTGGTTACGCCTCCCCAGACAAAAGCAGAGACAAGAAAGTACACGAGGTTTGCACACTGGGGCATTCATGGCTCCAGGCTGAGGGTGTGAACGAGGAGACACCCATAACCCCACAGGCTCAGATTGGGAAATCGAGGTACCTGGGGCAGAATTACATAAGGGAAATGTGGGCAGGGCAGGTCCCCCCTACCTGCCTCATGCATTCCGATCTTGATTCCCCCCTCCCAGGTGTCCAGACAGCTGAGCCTGCTTCCCGGGTCCTAGGCCCCTCCCACAATGCCTGTCGCTGGTCTCCTCCTCTGGGCTTCCCTAGTGATTGGGGCCTGGCCAGCCACCCCCTTCCAGGACCACCTCCCGGCCACACCTCGGGTCCGGCTGTCATTCAAAGGTAAGAGACCACCTTGATGTCCCGCAGCCTCGTCCTCTGCGCACAGCGCTGGTCTGGTGCTCGGGAGAGAGGAGCGGCCAGGGCAAACAAGGACAAAATGTGGAGACACATAGGTCACCCTGGGTGTGTGTGTGGTGGGGGCAGGGAGGTTGTGACCTGCTGGGAAAGGCTGGAGACGGGGCCACTTAGACATTTTGAAGAAGGTTCTTGAGTTGGTCCCTTCTAGAGTCAGGATGTGAGATCTTTGGGAGGCGGCCTCGGGTGTGCAGAGTGGCTCCTGTCAGGAGGCCACCGCTGCCACACCCCCCCAAACTGGTGTGCACAGGGCCCTTCCTGCTGCTGCCATGTGTGGGGTCCTGCCCGGGGTGGTCCCTGGGGTGGAGGGCCGCACTATCCTGCAGACATGGAAGCTTTGGGAAGCTGGAGGAGCAGGGCCTGATTTGGAGGGGCGTGGCTGCTTGAGGAACCTTCCTGTGGGTCTCCGTGTGGGAGGGGTTCCCCAGAGCGGGGCCTGTGGGCTGTGCCTGGAGGGAAGGCCACCTGGTGGGTTCTGGGAAAGCGTGTCTGCTTTGGAAGACTGTGGAAGGTTCCAGTGCTGGGCTGGGGTCTGCAGAGAGGCTGGTCCTGCAGCCCCGAGCCCTTGACAGCTAAGCCACTGGTGACGACATGCAGTGCATGTGCCCAGCTGCACAGACGGCTCGCCACTAGGTCCTTCCTTGAAGGTCTGTGTGGCCAGGAGAGTCTGCACTTGGTCTGGGGGACCTGGGGTCACTCCTGAGTCTCACAGCCTTGGCCCTCCTCTGGCCCAAGGTCACTTTGTCCAGCCGCCTGCCTTGGGTGGGGCGACTCAACCCTGGCTGGCCAGATTTCCGGGCACACATATTGGGGTGAAAGGCTGGGCCAACCTCTTTCCTTCCTCAAGCTTGGCTGAGACCCAGCCCTCACCTCATCGTGTCCCCGTGTCCCCTGGCAAAGCCCCTCCCCTGCCCTCGTCCCACCCCTGCCGCTTGGTGGGGACAGCGGAGCATGGCTCTCTGAGGGGGGCCTGGAAGGAGTCCTTGCAGGCCTGAGAAGTGGGCTGGAGTGTGGAGCGGTCTGGTCTGTGCAAGCGGCCCCTCTCCCAGGCCTGGATGATGAGCTATCTGTTCTGCTGACCCCCCTTCCCTGGTGGAATTCCTCAGAGCAGATTAATGAATCTTGAAAGGGCCTGATTCCCCCTTCCCAGCCCCGTGTGCAGGCAGCAGGTTAGCATCCCACAGGGAGGGAGGGTGGCTTGCTTTCCACACCCCAGGGACCCTGAAGGCCAGATACCCCTCTGGGTGTATCTCTGTCATCACCCTGGGGACCCATGAGAGGCAGCAGGCGGATGAGACATAGGGTGGTCCTCTGTAAGCTCCTTTGAAACCTTCTTGGACCTCCAGGGGGCAAAGGGGCAAAGGCTTTTGTTCCAGTGTTCCAGAGAGAGAAACCGAGGCTCAGGCAAGGGCAAGGCCAAGGTTAGGCAGGAGGCAGAAGCGAAGCCAGAAATAGAACCCTGGTGTCCTGGCCTTGTCGACGCCTGACGCCCACATCAGTCAGGTCGATTCCCTCTCAATTAGCTCTGAAGCCAACACCTGCGGTGACTAAAAGCCTGGCTCCTGGCAGCCCGGCCCCTGGCAGCCAGCCGATGGTGGCGCTGACGGCGCTGGCAGCCTGGGTGGGGCTGCGGGACGCCCGGGGCCACCCCGTTCCAGGGCCTTGGGGCTTCTGCACACGTAGGTGTCCCTGCCCTGATGGTCCTTTCTTTTCCCCCCTTGATCTTGGGTCCTAGTTTTATGGTTAACGTCACTTAGTTTAGCTGAGACTTGAGTGCCTACTGTGCGCCAGGCCCTGTCATGTCCCTAAAGTGGCCCTCAGTGAGGGGTAAGCCCTCACCAAGTGTTTGTGGAATGAGAACAGAGACCAGCACATGCACAAACTGGGGTCCCCCAGCTGGGCCAGGGGCTGAGAGGGGGGTACTTCTCCTCCTGGGTACACAAGGCAGGCACAGAGAGGGATGCTCTCAGAAGCACTGGTGGTTGCTCTGGCTCCATGCCTCAGTTTCTCCATCTGTGCCTTGGATGGGTATAGCAGCTGGCACACTGGGCCTCAGGGACTCAGCCAAGGCTCCTCCCCTCCCCTGCCGGCGTCCTGCTGCACTTGGGAGGTGCCGGCAGGAGGGCCCAGCCTGCCCAGGGCAGATAAAGGAACAAAGGCAGGGACCTGGCCAGACTGGGCGCCCCAGCCAAGCCTGCAGCTGAGAGAGCGTAAGGGGGCAGGGACCCAGGGTTTGGTCAGAATTGGGGGTTCCTGTGCCCCACCTCCTGAGTTCCCATCAGCAGTACAGCCAAGGTCAAGCAGAAGTGAGGGGTCAAGATCGCCAGAAGCAGGCGAGGTGCCCTTGAGAGTTGATGGGGCTTGGGATGAGAGAGCCTGGACAGCAGGATCCCCCCCTTCCCACCACCCCTCCTTTCCTGGGCCTGGGGTCCCCTTCACCCCAGAGTCACTGAAGAGGTCTGGGAGAAGGAACCCCCTCACCCCGAAAGGGCCCACCTTGGCTGCAGCAGGCAGGTTCCAGGGCCCTGCCAGGTCCTTTGTTCAGCTTGGGGAATGTTTACTTTTTGCCAGGAAGCCACCCCACAATACAACGCTGCTGCCTGGGCTGGCTCTGGCCAGGACTTGGGGCCATGAGGTGTTTGGTGGGGGAAAGAGGTCTTATGATGACATACAAGGTGGCTGGGCTACAGGGGAAACTGAGGCAGGGGTGGGGAGATGGAGCAGAAGGTCCTCTTGGCAAAGGCGGTCAGGGAAGATGCCAACGATAGAGATAACTGTAGGTGCATCTCCCCAGGGCCTGAGGGGCCTCCCTGGGTTTCCCGTGAGGCAGGAGATCCACAGGCTTCCCAGGCGGTGCAGGACCAGGACCAGGACCAGGACCAGGATGGAGCCGGGCTCTGCCTGATGCCTGAGGCTGCCCCAGGACTGAGAGTGGAGCGGGTGGGGGTGCAGGCCCAGCCCTGCCCCATGAGCTAGGGACGAGGTGCCAGGGACCTGCAGGGCCCGCTCTAGTTACCCCAGCCTCATTTCCCAAGGAAAGGGCTGGGTCGCACTGGGCAGCTTCTTGTGCCCCTAGGAAGCTCTTTCCCTTCAGCAAAGGAAACCAGGCCCTGGAGGTTCTGGAGGAGTAATGGGTGGGGCCTCTGAGCCTGGGGAGGGTGTGCAGCTAATGGCCTGGGTGGCCCAGAATTGTGCCACCACGGACATCGTTTTCATATGGCATCAGAGCCAGAGCCTCCCGGTTTCCTTGTTAGGAGATGTTGAGACTGGAGGTTAGGAGGGGTCACCGTGGGCGGGGGTGAGGGGTGTGTGGGGGAATTATGCAAGCCTTGATGGCAAATTGCCACGCCCCCAAGCCTGATGCACAGGGGTGGGGGTGGGGCTGGGGAGTTAGGGGGCCTGCCCTTACCTGCAGGTGTGCCTGGGTCAGCCAGTTGAGCATGGAACTTCAGATTGCAGGGGTGGCACCAGGGAGCTGGGCAGGGGGTCAGGTGCCTTGGACACCTATAGGAGGATTTGGAGCGAGTGAACCAGGATGGGTGGGTGTTTCAGGATGAGCCAGAAAAGAGGGAGGAAGGAAGACCCAACTCATGAACTTGAGCCCAGATCCCTGCATTTGGGACCAGTGTTCCTGGAAATGGGAGCTGCCTCCCTCCTGGGAGGGAACTTGGAAGTGGCCACTCCGGAGAGTTGGGAGGTCCTGGGGGCTGGCTCCCCACCTCTCAGCTGGCCAACGTCAGCCTGGGAGGGAGTGGGGCAGGTCCTTGTGCTTGTAGAGAACCTTCCTGAGGCCCTGCCTGAGTCAGCAGGGCCAAGGGCTGGGCCTTTAGCTGTGGTCCTTGCCAGGCCCAGCCAGGCTTCGGATGGGACTGCCACCGGCTGGGCCTCAGCAGCCCCAGCCTTGTCTCTGGTTCCCTGGTACAACACCCGCCCCTCCCTCCTTGGCTCCAGCTTCCCTTGGCACTGAGCAGGGAGCTAGTGCTCAAGGAGTAAATCATGTTCCTTGGCAGCCCCCGCTGCTTTGTAACCGTAAAGAATTTAAAGAGAAACCGCCAAGATAAAAATCTCATCCCGGCTCATAAACGCATCTCTTACCCTGTGGCTTTGGAGGCAGCAGCCTCAGCACGGGCTCTGAACTGTCTGCTCCTGTGTGTGTGCTCACCAACCCGGGGGCCCCTCCAGAGGTGGTCCGGGCCCAGCGGGCGCCTCAGAGCCGCGGGCACCTGGCCTCTGACTCCCGGGAGACATCCAGCTCTCCCCACCCCCAGGGCGCGGCAAGCGGGCACTGCAACTTGGTAGAATGCAGAGGTGCCAGTGGTGGGGGTTGAGAGGACTGGCCCTGAAGACAGACAAACCCCGTTCCACGCTGGTCAGCTGGGTGACCTCGGACAGCCTCTCTCAACCCAGGTCTCTCCTTGGCCCTGGGAGGAAGCGTCCTGAGGGGCCCAGCTGTCCTGCTTGCCTCTTGGCTCTGGGTGGACCCTGAATAGCCAAGTCCCTCGGTGTCCCTGCTACCTGATTGTGTTGTTGGGAGGGTGAATTTTGTGAGTAGGGTTGCGGCCTCCATGATGGGAGTCTCAGGAATGAGGAGCCCCACTGAGGGCGGCTGACAGGTGAGGGCTGGTCCCAGATGGTGCCCAGGGAGTCCTACAACTGCACCCCTCCTCTGGATTTCTAATCTTTGGTGAGGACTGCAGGAGGGGCCCTGCGCCCTGTGGGTAGACTCAGGTCAGGAGGAGTAGAATGGCTCCCGTGGGCATCCCGGAAGGCTTCTTGGTGGAGGAAGCCACATCTCAAGTAAGGGAAGGGAGGTTTGGGAGGAGCAGGAGCAGAGGCGGGGCGTGTGCTGTAGCACCTCGGAAAGGGCGAAGTGCTGGTTGGAGTCTGGTTGCACTTGGTGCCAGGATGTCATTTGCACTTTCTCCTTGTGATTTTTAAGCTCTTTTTAATCCCTGTAGAGGTGACACATCCCTATCATGGGGAAAATCCAACAACAGAGATGCAGTTGGGGAGGGGATGTCTTGGAGGGGCTCCCCAGTCCTTCTGGGGCCCACGCCGGTGGCAGTGGCCCTCCCTGGGCACTGTCCTGCCTCCTGCAGCTTGTACCGGGGTGACTGGACCTGGGCCGCTCACTTGGGCATCTACACAGCTGGGCCCAGAGTTTGTTAGCCTGAGCTGGCCTGGCCTGGCGCTGGCCTGGGAATCTGGGCCCCGTCTCAAGGGCCCCTTGGCACTTTGGAGAAGCAGAGAAGATTCCTGCCGCATTTTTCTTAGAAATAGCAAGAGGGCCTTTGCCAGAGGCCTGCATGCCAGAATGCTTCAGTCTGAATCTCAAGCCCAGCTCACGTGGGTGCTTGAGCTTGGCGGGTCTGCAGCCCCCGCCCCCCCATCCCGCCAAGGCAGCTGAGCAGCTGCAGGGAGGGGACAGCAGTCCCCTGGGCTCCAGACCCTGACCACTGGTCCTGACCCAGCAGAAAACGGGGCTGGGGTGGTGGCTGCGGAGAACCCAGGGGGCCAGCCTGTGGGGGCGGGAGGCCTCAGTGAGCTGACTGGGGCATTCGCGCTGGGGCAGCCCTGCAAGAACTGGCTACCTGCTGCATCTCCGCAGGCAGGGGCAGCCCCAAGCCGCTGGCCCCTCTGGGACCGGGAAGCCCTCGGAGCGTGCGGCCTCAGCTCCAGACCCCCTGCCCCCACTCTTCTTCCTTCCTTCCCTGGACTCCCCACTTGCCTGCACCCCCTCCCATCACCACCCTGACCCGTCCTTGGCTTCCTACCCGGACGTGCTCTTTCCTCCGAGGTCCCTGCATACAGCTCAGAACCTTCTTTCCTCCCGCTGAAGGATCGGTGCTGATGCCCTCACGCCCCACCCGGGGCAGGGCCGCTGTCCCTGCTGGTCACATTCTACCCCTGGCAGAACAGCAGCTAGATGTGGGGGCCTCGTGGGCTCCTCATCACCGAGGCCCTGTGGGCGGCGCGCCGGGGGGCCTCTGCCCAGGGCTGCCACACTGTCATTTTGTCCCACACCTTCCTGTCCCAGTGCAGGCCTTCCTTGGAGGGCTCCTGCCCCGGCCTCACGGTGTCCGCCATGCTGGCCCTGGGTGCACATCTGTCTGTGTGGTGCCTCATTCCCCCCCCCCAAGTGTTGGGCAGGGGGTTCAGACTGTCCAGGACATCCTGGGAATCTTTGAGTGGGTGACAGGAAGGGGCTGCAGGGAGCCCAGGAGTCCAAGGGGGCAGCAGAGGTGGGGGCTGAGCCTGTCGGCCCATCCTGGCCTGTCTGTCTGGTTGATTTATCGGAGTAAATGAGCCATGGAGAGTTTGTTGTCTTTTGCAGTCGCAGGAGGAGGAGGTGGCTGAGCAAGGAGTGAGGAGTTTCCGGGCCAGGTCTGGAATGTGGGAGGAGGGGTAGGTCCCCAGGCTTGTGGCGCTGGAGGCACTGGCGGTCATTTCACTGTCCCCACCTGAAAAATGGGTCAGGGCAACCCTCCCCCTCACCACCAGTCCCTCTTCCCCCATCCCCTGCACACTTTTTAGGGCACATTTCTGTGCGAGCCACTGGCCTGACCCCGCCCACGTCCTCTCTGGCCTGGCCACGCCAACACCCTTCAGTGCTCTGTGCCTTTGCCAAGCAGGGCTGGAGCTCTGAACGTGGCGTGGCTGGTGAGCACCCAGAGGTCTTATCTCAATCAGCTGTTCGCCCTGTTAGGGTCCGTGTAGGACCTGTTGGCCCACTGAGCCACCAGCCCAGGCCTGGAAAGATCAGGCCTGTGGGGCCTGGCAGGTGGGCAGTGACCAGCGGAGGCACCCAGGCTGGAGAGCCCCAACCTGCTGGGACAGAATGGCTGAAAGTCACTAACGTCCTGCAGGGGAGGAGGGTAGGACCTCTGGCTGCAGGTGGCCTGTGTGCCAGGGAGTGACCCTGCTGCCCCCTGCCTCCTAGCTTTTCTTGTGCCCCCAGCCTGTCCTCTCCTGGGCGGAGCAGGGGGGCACTGGGGCGGAACGGGCGTGGGAACAGCATGCCCCAGCCCCAGAGCCCCCGGCCCCCGGCCCCAGGGCCCCCAACCTCCAGCCCCAGCTCCCAGCCCCAGCTCCCCAAATGGGAGAGAAGCCTGCAGTGGAGCTTTAGGCCAGCTGGGTGGCTCCTCCACTCGGACTCCTGTCCAGCTTGGTGTTTACTGAACAGCTGGGATGTTTACAGTAGCCCCTAAGATGGGGCCCCTCATCCCAGAGGGTTTCCCATCTTGAGGGTTCCACCGGGGGCTCTTCTGACTCACTGCCTCCCCACACCCCTGGGATAGGCATGTCAGGGACACAGGGGCTGCCCCCATCCCCACCCTTGCCGGGGCTGGGCCAGTGTTGAGGCGCCTGCCCCTCCACCCTCCACTCTGGCCTCCGGTCCCTCTTCCCTGGAGGAGTGAGTAGTCCCAGGAAGTGGCAGCTCTAGGTGGTGAAATACGGTAACTGGGTCCCTAGTTCAGACATTTAAATTAAATTCAATCAGAGTAGTTATTGAATATAAACACACCGAGTCATTTACATGTTAATTATGTTGAATGGACTAGAGGCCATAATTAGTTGCTAATTGGGTGAGAGCGGCTGTAATTGGTTTTGTTGGCACCGACCTGGCTCACCTGCCTGCGGGGAAGGGGGGCAAATGTCAGTGGCTCCCGGGAAGGCTTCCCGGGTCTCCAACCTGGAGAGCAAGGCTCACGGATGGGACTGGAGGAGACAGGTCCTAAGGAGGAGGCAGCTCAAATCCGCGACAAAACCCTAGATCTGGTTTCTAGGGGTTTCCATCAAGAACGTCCTGGGGGCGGGGCTGGGAGAGCCAGCCCCCGATCATCAGTGACAGCCTGTGCTCCCAGCCCCATGTCGCACCTGCACCCAAATAATGAGAAATGCCCAAGAGAGGGTCCGTGGGGACACAGGCGGGTGTCGCACTGGCACCCCCTCGCTGACACCGGCGCCTGGGTTGCCTGGGCCAGCGTTGGAGTCTTGTTGGCACTGGGGCGCAGCGAGCCGGGTACACTGAGCAGGGGAAAGGTGTGCACAATGTCTTTGGGGCTGTCCTGCCCCCAGCACAGTCTGGCTGGGGCTCCCGGGGTGGCAGCGGTGGCCGCAGTGGCAGCGGCCGGGCTGTGGCCAGGCCTGAGGCCTTCCGGCCACCGCTCATCAAAAGAGGATTAGGCTGGGAGCCAGGGGGCCAGCCCAACCCCTGGGCCTTCCCCTCCAGCCCCTTGCAGCTTTGGGGGAGTGAGAAAGGGGCTGGGGGCCGCCCTTCCCTAGGGCCCATGGGGGCGTCCCGTGGGGTCCCTCCGGACTCTGTCACTCATGCTGTTGCCACTGCCACCATCTCCTTGTCCACCTCAGTTTCCCTCTTCAGAAGGGCAGAGGGGCTGACGGAGACCCTGGCCGGCACCCCCACCGCTGACCCCCAACCTCCTTTCTTTTTGGCTCAGGGATCAGGGCCACACCAGCCCACATGAGGTCAGAGGTTGGGGCTGGGCTGCAGGGATCTGTCTGTCACCCCGCAGTGCCCAAGCGCAGCCCGGGAAGTGCCGCTGTCAGTCAAGGCCCGTGGCTTTGTGGGGCTGTAACCAAGGGGGCGGGCGCCCACCTCTGCTCCAGGAGCCCCTTTCTGCAGTGGGCCTGCTGTCCTGGAGACGGGCAGCAGGGGTTGGGGCCCCCCACTTGGGGTCTGCAGAGCCAGGGCTGCCCTCGCCCGCCCACCACCTCAGCTTCCAGAGAGGAGGGGACAGACCCCCGCACAAAGCCCCCGCACACGGAGGATGTTCCTACGCCTGGCCCTCCGCCAGGCTGCTCTGGGCCGGGACCTTGAGCGCCTAATGGCCGTGGGGGAGGGCCAGAGGCTGGGACCAGCTGCGGAAACGAGGTGTCTGATGCCAGAAAAGGCTCTTCCTTCCCTGATGACGGGGAAAGGCCTTCCCGGATGTTGCCCCTCCCAACCTGTGCCCAGTTTGCGTGAGGGTATGGGGTGGGGCGCCTTCCCAGGATGCTTCCTCAGGCACAGCCCTCCTCCCCAAGGTCAAAGCGTATCCAGACTTGAGTCCCAACAGCCCCTGAACCCCTGAGCGCACCCAGCCTCTCCCTCAGTAGCACCGTAGGGGTGGGGGAGGGGTGACACCCCTGCTACCAGCACTGGGCAGGGGCCAAGTGGGGCAGAGGTGGGGACTGGCCTGAGGACATGACCAGGCTGGGCCCACATCAGCCACACACACGCCCCTGCCCCCTGGCCCCCAGATCCTCGGCCGAGTCCTTGCATCTTAGCGGGGCCGGGGGTCAGCAGTACCCGGCATTGCTGCCACCGCCTCGGCTGTCAGAGGAGGACTCCTGGGCTCCTGCCCGACCCCAGGCTTCTTGGAAGAAAGACCCCCAGTTCCTTGGCCCTGTGGTAGGGCGGGAAGGGGGACAGGATGCCACCTTTATTTCTCACCCTGTGTGACCCACGGTGAACACGACTCTGCCCTGGCACTGGGGCGGGAGGGCGGTCACGGGGCCCCTTGGCCGAACCCTTTCCCGCAGTCTGGCACGACACTCCGGCTGTAGGCGGCGGGGCCGGAGTCCTGCGTCCAGTTCACCCTGGGGCCCTGAGGACCTCCTACCCGCTCCCCCTTCCCTTTTCCCTTTGGTCCCTGGCTTTGGATGGGTACTTTGGGGTCTTGCTGTGCTTCTGTGGGCGGGGGTTGGGGTGGAGACAGGTTGGAGGCAGGGCAGGGCTGGGGCTGAGTCACAGGAAGCTCCTTCCTGCCCACTGCCCTCTCCACTTCCCACCCCAGCCCTCGGAAATGAGGAGGCAGGGACGCAGCTGAGGGCAGATGGCCTCCACGAGATGGTGACTTCTGGAGGCCTGCATCCATGGCGAAGGGACTTCCTCTCCCCGCCAAGGCAGAGACGGCCCAAAAGGTTGGGTGCGGGGGGGGGCCCAAAATGCTCAGTGGTAGTGTCCTCCGCGACACCAGGATCCCCTTAAATGTCAGCACTAGGAGATCCCGAGGGATGAACTAGGGAGGGACATGAGGCAGAGCACCCTGGTGGGGCTCATGAAGCCCACCACGGAAGCCCACGTCACACCCAGCCAGATTCCTAGCCCTCTGTCCCACCCCGTTCCCACACCACAGGGCCTCGCAGGGCACCCTGCCCCTGTCAGTTTCCTTAGTCACCAAAACGTCAAGTCCTGTGGCAACAGAACCATTGACGCCATATCCCATGGCCACTGGGAGGGAAACCGAGGATTCTGAGTCACGTGCCCCGTCGATGGAAGGAAAATCGCCTTCCGGCCCAGTGTGCAGGCCCCCCGCCAGGACTGGCTCTGCCCAGGCCAGCCCTCCTTCCGTCCAGAAGGCTGTGACCCTAGGTGGGAAGCCCGTCTGCCACGCACTCCGGCATGCCGCCTCCCTTCCCCGCGCTTGGACGCCGGGCTTCACACAGCATAGATGCCTGACGACTAAGTGAGCGGCTCCCTCTCCCCACTCCCACCCAAGGGCAGGGGTGCGGAGGGTTGAAAGTGGGACGTCAGACCGAGGCCCGTCCTCCTGCTCCCGTGTATGTCTCAGTCACCTCCCCTGCAGGGTGGGTGGCCTGTCCCCTGCCTCTCCTGCAGACGGCTGGAGCCTGGAGTGCTGGGGCTTTGAGCTCCCAGGAGGGGACTTGGACTTGGGGCTCAGGCTTGTGGAGTCACAGCATGTCAGAGGGGTGGGGGTAGGGGGGTGGGGGGAAGGTAGGGACTATGGCTGGTGCCATCCCTGGGGCTAAATGTCGGGAGCTTCCCCCACACCCGGTGCCAGTGTCTGAAGGTGCCACTTGAGTCTCTGCCTCCCTCCACTCCATTGTCCCCCAAACACCCCTGTCCCAGCCGGATGGGTAAGGGCACAACGAAGCCATGCCCCCAGCCAGGGTATAAATAACCCCTGGCGGGCCGTCCCAGCCTGGGGGGGCTCCGCTGGCAGCCCCACTTCCTCTCTGGCCACTTCCTGGCCCTGGGGGTGGGGGAATGTTTACTTTCCTGTTGTCGCTATGGCCGGGTGGCCAGGCAGGGGACTCCGAGTGGCCCAACAACAGGTGCAGGACAGGTGCCCAGGCTGCCCTGCCCAGCACTTCAGAGGCGCCGCCGGACAGGCGGGCGAGGCCGCAGCCAGGCAGGGATCGGCCCTTTGATCCTTCGGCGTCCCTGCGTCCCAGAGGTTGGCCAAGGTCATCACCTGTATTCTCTTGTCGCCACACAGTCAGGGCTGGACGGGGCAAGGCCTTTGCTTGCCCTCTAGCCCTCAGACATGGGCTCTGGGTCCACTGCAGGAGTCCCCTGGCGGCCAGCCCACCGCACACGCCCCTCCCGGCACCGGCATATCCGGGAGCTGTGTCCAAAGCTGTGCGCAGGCACAGCACCCCCTGCTCTGCTCCAGGTTCCCCTGCACACAGCAGGGGTCAGGGGCAGCCAGGCCACCCAATATAGCCGCCTGAGCGAGGGTGACCCTGACTGATGGGATGGGGCCTCCCGCTGGGTCCACCTCAGGCAGCCCTGGAGGTCTTGGGTCCCAGCTGTTCTCCCTCTCCAGGTCTCCCCCTTGATCACCCCATTTGTACAGTGGGTTACCTCCTGCGGGGCGGGGAACCAGCCGTGGGGCGGGAGGCAGGTCGAGGAGATGGATCGGGGGCTATCCTGGGGGAACGCCGCGTCTAGTTCAGGACCCATGTGCACACGTGCAGACCAGTAAGTACCCTGTGCAGACACGCATGTGCTCTTCTGTGTGCTGCCATCTCAAGTCTCCTGTGCTGGTGAATATTCATCACCCTCATTACGATCTTCCCTCTCTGCTAAAAATAGTGAGGTGTGGGTGCAGGAGGGGCTTACCAGGGAACCCCTTGGCGCTCCCCCTCCCGAAGGTTTCCAGGTTTCCTGGAGTCCTGTGTCTGCCATTGGCCTGTCGTTGGCTAAGTTCCCTCCTGTCCTCCATCCCGAGGGAGGACTGTCCCCAGCACCCTGGAGGTGGGAGGGCCCAGCTGTTGGACTCCTGCCGAAAAGGCCGCTGCTCCTGGCTGCCTCCAAGTGGCCCGAGAGCCCCCACCTTTAGCACCCCAGTGGGGCCTGGGGAGAACCCACTCCACAAGGCAGTGTGGCTACAGCGGGGCTTGCTGGCGTCCCGGCTGACCCGCTCAGACAAGGTGGGGACCTTGCTGTGTGCCAGCATCACCTTCTGCCTGGGGGTGAGGACAGGGCACAGCATCTGGGGCTGTCCTGGATGCACCTCCCCCCACCTCCCACTCATGAACCCTTTTAGGCCCCCGTGGGATGCTGGCCCTGCCCTGAGTGAGTGGGGGAGCACCAACCCCTGCAAGAGCAAGGACTCTGATGCAGTCACACTCCCTGGATCCTACCCACTGTCCTCTCATTGGGAGCCAGAGACTGACTGGGGTTGCCGATGAATCAGGACTGGAGCTTTGGGTGTGGCTCCTCCCTGGCCTGCCCACCTGTCCCACTTTCTCTTCCCAGCAAACCAGGGACTAGACAGGGAGCTAAGTAATCCCTGGAGGGGAGGCTGGGGGTTAAGATAACCGCATGCGGGGGGAACCCCTCTGCCAAAGGGGGTATGACTGGACAGTCTCCAAGGGTCCCAACTGCCGCCCTGCACTCCATTCCCAGAGCTGAAGGCCACAGGCACCGCCCACTTCTTCAACTTCCTGCTCAACACAACCGACTACCGCATCCTGCTCAAGGACGAGGACCACGACCGCATGTACGTGGGCAGCAAGGACTACGTGCTGTCCCTGGACCTGCACGACATCAACCGCGAGCCGCTCATTGTAAGGGCCAGCCCAGGTGTGGGGCGGGGCACTGGGGGCAAGGGGCCGCAGGGCTGGGGGCCCTGTCCCGCAGGCTGCGCGCCCTGACCGACGCCCGCCTCCGGCAGATCCACTGGGCGGCCTCCCCGCAGCGCATTGAGGAGTGCGTGCTCTCAGGCAAGGATGGCAACGTGAGTGCGGCGGGTCCACAGGTGGGATGGGGGGGTGGTCAGCTGGCTCCAGGGAGGCATCTGGGCACCTCCCCGGCTTTCCCTCTGGCCCCAGGGTGAGTGCGGGAACTTCGTCAGGCTCATCCAGCCCTGGAACCGAACGCACCTGTACGTGTGTGGGACCGGCGCCTACAACCCTATGTGCGCCTATGTCAACCGCGGCCGCCGGGCCCAGGTAAGCCCCGCCCACCCCCGCCCTGCGCTTCCCCCATGGGAGGCTGCGTTCCAAGGTTCTCTGATGGGAGGCTGGGCCTGAACCCCAGCCCTGCCACTTCCCAGGCCTGTGACCTGGGGTGAGTGACTTCTTTCACCTCTCAGAGCCTCAGTTTCCTCTCCTGAAGACGGGGCTAATAGTTGCCTTTCTCGCAGGTCGGGGTGAGGAGGAGGCAGTGAGCTAACATTCCCAAAGCTCTTAGCGCCAGGTCTGGCGCTTAGTAGGCACTCGCTCCGGCAGTTCTCCGGGCCACGCCTGTGGACCGTGCCCTGAAGCCAAGCCAGAGGGCCTGGCGGGGGCCTCAGCGTCAGAAGGCTGGACGCCTGGGTCAGCTTCTGCCACCCGGCCTGGGGGAGAGCTGCCCCTTCCCCAGCTCTGCCCCCCCCACCCACCTGCTTCTGCCCTTTTCCATTTCCATGTGGGCATGCGTGTAGCTGATGTGACCTTGTAGGGCGTGTGCAAGAGTGGTTGGACCTAGGGGGCACGTACGTGTGCGCCAATGTGAGCCGAGCGGTGTGTGTATGTGCGTGCACCGGTGCATGTGTGTACTCTGGGGGCCCTGGTGCTCACGTGTGTTCCTGGCATGTGTGGTGCGAGAGGCTGGCAGCCCGAGCCCGCTCCCCCCGGCCCCTGCCGCCCCTGGCTCTAACCCCTGTTCCTCGTCTTCTCAGGCCACTCCCTGGACCCAGATGCAGGTGGTCCGAGGCCGAGGCAGCAGAGCCACGGATGGCGCCCTCCGCCCGACGCCCACAGCCCCACGCCAGGTGGGCCTCATCCCTCCAGGCCCTTGCCAGGCAGCCCTGCCTCCGAACTGAACTCTCCTGGGCCTGGCCTTCCAGCCAGGAGCCTGTGCCCCAGGCCAGCCTCCCCAGGGGCTCCCCTCTGTCCATGTGCCCCTCCCCGGCCCCTCCCCTGCAGAGATTCTGAAGGCAGTCCCAGCTGGACTCAAGTCTGCCCAGTGGGGCCCCTGCAGGCAAGGAGTCCTGAAGCCACCAGGTGGGGAAGCCAGGCACCCTGGGGACAGCTGTGCCTCAGCCCTCAGGACGTGTGTGTAGACACATGTGAGCCAACATACACTTGGGCACATGTTTGCCCTCAAGCCCACACTTCACTCAGCACTAGTGTGGGAACCTGGCACGTGTGCGCAGTGGCACGTTGCTCTTGGGTCCATGCCCCGTGCCTCCTGTGCTGGGTCCTCAGTTACGCAGGTGTCCTGCACACTCACACACTTGAGGCCCTCTTCCCTGGGGGTGGGAGGGGAAGAGCTGTCTGTCAACCATGATTGAGAGCCGGGGGCGGGGCTGGGGCTGGGCAGGGGCTGCCGGTGTGTGAGAGCAAGTGGTCACTCGAGCATGTGTGTGTGGTGGGCAGTGCTGAAAAGTGGGGCTGCCTCGACTGCGTGTGTGTGCCCAGGGTGTGAAGAGTGGGGTCTGTGCGCAGCCAGTGATGTGTGCCAAGCTCTGTGTGCAGCCCCACATGTGCAGGAAGTCTCTTGTGCAGCATGTAACTGGAATCCGGCCTGTGTACACCTTCCCATCACCATCCCCCGCCCCTGCTGCCGGCTCCTTGTGCCTCTGCACCTCTCTCCTTTCCCTCTCTCGTCCCCGTGTGCTCATCCCGGTCCCAGCACCTTCACCAGCCTTCCTCCCAGCATCTTCCGGGCTAGGCTGGGGGGCAAGGGGGCCTTTGTGAATTCCGTGGGGTCTGAGCTGGACCCTTCAACTCCTGCCTCCCTGGGGAGACATGTGGAGTTGGGGGCTCCGCTGAGGGGCAGGAAAAAGGCCATGGTCTATTAGTCTGTCCTGAGGACCACAGGCAGGGCACAAAGCCTGGGGACAAGTGGCCTCAGAGCCCTCTGACATGGTGGGACTTGATGGCAAAGGATAGGAGCCGGGCCCTTGGCCGGTTGCCCCGATCAGGTTGGCAGCCCCTTCTTGGGCCAGGACAAGCAGCCACGGCTCACAAAGCTTCCCCTCTATGGCCCACGGGGGCCCTAGCCAGAGCCTTCCTGAACCAGCCGCATGCAGGGGCTTCAGCCCCTGTAAGCCCACCCCTCTCATGGCCCTCAAAGCAGAGCCCTCTGAGACCTGGGACCAAGCAGCACCTCCCTTGGAACCTGCCGTGTGGCCCTGCCCCGGGACACCTGGTGGGACAGAGTTAAAACCCAGGGAGATCCGGGGAATGAAGTGGCGCGGCTTCAAGGTGTCCCTGGGGGCCCAATTTGCCCCTGGGGCCTGATGACCCTTGCCCTCCCTGGCCGTGGGACCGGCCTGGATGCCGCTGAGCCCACCTCTGCCCTGCAGGACTACGTCTTCTACCTGGAGCCCGAGAGACTCGAGTCAGGGAAGGGCAAGTGTCCATACGACCCCAAGCTGGACACAGCCTCAGCCCTCATCAGTGAGTGCCCCACCCCACCCTGGCCCCACAGCCGGAAAGTGTGGCCTCTCTGCCTGTGGGTGGGGGGGGTGGCACCAACACTTGCCCCAGGTGCACATGCTGGCCCCGAGCTCCCATGGTGGGGCCCCGCCTGTCAGGGAGAGGGGTACAGCTTACCCCAGCGTGAGCTGAGTGGCAGACTAGGCCATGTGGGCCACCACCCACCCAGCCCCTCAGATGGGGGTGCTGGGCGGCCAGATCCTACCCCGAAACCCACGGTGGTCCACGCAAAGGCCAGAGCCCTCCCGGGGTGAGTGACAGGGTCCTAGCCTGAGGGTCTCGCCCAGACCGGGGGTCTGACGGAAGGCAGGGCCTGCCTGGGGGGGCCCAGAAGGAGACTTGGAGCCAGTGAGGTGGTTCCATTTTCCGGTGTTTTGTGAGCCAGCTGTCAAACACAGCTATTATTCACAATTAAACTATATAAACTTACAATGAAATCAATTACTTTGAAAAAGGTAAAAATACTGCAAACTCATTACTTCCTAATTGTTTTACTCCATTTGGTTCTTACCTATACTCTTGAGGTTATTGACAGGTATCGGGTTGGCGGGTGGGAGCACCACACAGTGGGACTGGCAGCTCGCCCCAGCCCCAGCCCCACCCCCACCCCCAGAGACCGCGGGTGCCCCTTGCGGGCAGCCCTGGTGGGGGTGTCTCCCCACAGAAACTGGCTCTGGCTGCTAATCAGAGCTCAGTGCCTCTTAATCCCGGGCTGCCCCGAGCCAGCAGACATGGACCAGCACCCCACTGCTGATGTGGTTGTACCCTGGGGGCCAGCGGGGCAGAGGGGACCCTGCCCTGCAGGTCATTTGGGCTGCGCCCTGGTCCTGGCAAAGGGCGGTCCCCCGACTGACCCACTGGCCCCCCACAGATGAGGAGCTCTATGCTGGCGTGTACATCGACTTCATGGGCACGGACGCAGCCATCTTCCGCACCCTTGGAAAGCAGACAGCTATGCGCACAGATCAGTACAACTCCCGGTGGCTCAATGGTGAGCCCATCCCTCCGGTCCTGGGGGCGGGGTGGGGCGGGGCCGGGGTGGAGCCTGTCTGGGAAGGGGGAATGTCCGGCCCTGTGACTGGTTGGGGAGGTGGATTCTCCTCTGGGGAAGAGTTGGGGGTTGTCCTGTACTTGGCGGGGATTCTGTTGGGGACAGAGGCGTTGTCAGAGGAGGGCTGGCCCAGCTGACCCCTGCCCGTCTGCAGACCCGTCTTTCATCCACGCGGAGCTCATCCCCGACAGTGCCGAGCGCAATGATGACAAGCTCTACTTCTTCTTCCGAGAGCGGTCTGCAGAGACGTCGCAGAGCCCCGCGGTGTACGCCCGCATCGGGCGGATCTGCCTGGTAAGAACTGCAATGGGAAGGCCGGTCCTGGCTCTGTCAGCCCTTCCCCTGCACCGGCTTGGGGCTGAGCCAGCTGATCTGACCCAGCCCCCTGCCTCGCGCCCCCAGAACGATGACGGTGGCCACTGCTGCCTGGTCAACAAGTGGAGCACGTTTCTGAAGGCGCGGCTGGTGTGCTCCGTGCCTGGCGAGGATGGCATCGAGACGCACTTCGATGAGCTCCGTGAGTGCCCAGTGGGCGGGCAAGGTCCTGTGGCTCCCACGGGAGGGGAGGCGGCTGGTCCGGGCCTCCCGGATGGGTCCCCCTGGGCAGGAGTGGGCGGGGCCTTAGAGCTCCTGGCTGTGGCACCCTCCCAGCACCTTCTCCTTCTGCCCCCAGAGGACGTGTTTGTCCAGCAGACCCAGGATGTGAGGAACCCCGTCATTTACGCTGTCTTTACCTCCTCGGGGTGAGGCTCGGGCCTGCGCCCGCAGCGGCAGGGCATTCCTGGGAGGGGGGCTGTGCTTTGTGGAGGACCCCATCCTGGTGGCCAGCTGTGGGGTGGGGCCGGCTAGGAGGGGCCCTGGGCCAAGGGTCTGGCCGGTCCACAGCAGCAGCCCACCCTGCCCGCAGCTCCGTGTTCCGAGGCTCAGCCGTGTGCGTCTACTCCATGGCGGACATACGCATGGTCTTCAACGGGCCTTTTGCCCACAAGGAGGGCCCCAACTACCAGTGGATGCCCTTCTCGGGGAAGATGCCCTACCCACGGCCTGGCACGGTGAGGGTCCCCTGCCTCTCCCTTTCCGCGCCGTCTGGGAGGGCTGCTCTGGGTCCCGCCCTGTGCAGACGGGCCCCGCCATCCTGCGGCTTGCAGGTCAGGGAGGGGGACCATACACCCATGTGAGCCCACCATCGCCTTCAGGAAAGCCGAAATTTTAAAAACTCCCAAAACCCCATCATTTACACATAGCGTCAGGCTGCAAAGCAGCCCCACCAGGATCCAAAAGCAAAGATGGCGGGCGGGAGGTCAGCGTAGCCGGCTGACTGTAAGCAAGGCAGGGGGTGGGATCTGATCTAATGCAGTGGGCGGTTCCCTCTCAGTGTGGTCGGGCCTGGGATGGAGAAGTTGGTTTTGGCAGAGATCAGGGAGGCTGATCCCGAAGGTGAACTGGGAGACTGGGCAGGGGTGGGGAGGGGGAGGGGTGAGGAGCGTCCAGAGAGGAAAGAGACGACAGAGCAGTGAGGACGTGGACAGGGAGTGGTCAGCTCTGCTGAATGCTGCCACCAGGTCATGGCACGCGAGGCCAGGGACGGGACAGTGTGACCTGGTGATGTGGGACCTTGGGACGGCCCCGGAGCAGGCCCTGCAGAGATACTGGGTGCGGGCAGAGGCCTGGCCGCACTGGAGAGCAGAGCTGGCAGGGGAGGTGGGAACCGACAGAACAGAGGCCTCTCCTGCATCTTGTGGGTCCAGGGAACCCCACCTGGGCGCCCGGGCCTGACACTCGCACCTGCCTACAGTGCCCTGGTGGGACCTTCACGCCATCCATGAAGTCCACCAAGGACTATCCTGACGAAGTGATCAACTTCATGCGCAGCCACCCACTCATGTACCAGGCCGTGTACCCGCTGCAGCGGCGACCCCTGGTGGTCCGCACAGGCGCTCCCTACCGGCTCACCACTGTCGCCGTGGACCAGGTGGATGCAGCCGATGGGCGCTATGAGGTGCTTTTCCTGGGCACAGGTACCCACTGCTGCTCCCGGCTCCTCCTGCGCTGGGCCCGCTGGGTGGAGGGTGCTGACCCGTGGGGCTGGGACCTACGCTGCTAGGGGTCGCTACAGGCGGGTCAAGGTCAGCTCTGCCACCTTCATCCTTTGGAGCGTTCTTCCTGTTGCCATGATAACTGAGGCTAGGGGTGGGCAGATCCCACCCTCACTCCCCAGGGGCCAGGAGAGCAGGGACACTGGGTGCTTGAGGACCCACATATGAGCAGGAAAGGGGGAGCAGATGGCAGATGCCTCCAGGATCGGTGGGTCCGAATACTGATACATAATCTCGTGCACACATGTGCAAGCACACTCACCCCGGTTCCGGTAGCCCTCAGCGGGGGGGCCACCGCCAGCCTCCTGTTCTGAGCAGTGCCCAAACGAGCGTCTGGGGTGGCAGGGGTGGGCCCCGGCCCTGACACCCCTTATTCTGAGCCATCCCCTTGGACCTCTTGCCGTCACTGGGGAAACTTTTCAACCTTGGCACAGAGCTGCTGCCCCATTGCCCTCTGGGGTTTGGGCCCTGGTGGGGGAAGGGGCTGAGGCTGGTGCCCCTTCCCCAGTGTCCTCAGCCCCACTGAGGCCCTGCCCGGCCCGTTCCAGACCGCGGGACAGTGCAGAAGGTCATTGTGCTGCCCAAGGACGACCAGGAGATGGAGGAGCTCATGCTGGAGGAGGTGGAGGTCTTCAAGGTCGGTGTGACACCCCAGGCCTGCCCTCACCCAGGCCCTCCTCAGTACCAGCTCCTGACTGCAGACCTCCAGGGCAGGGCCGGTGGGGCGTCCCCAGAACCCACAGCTGATCCTTATTTTCTTCTAGGACCCAGCACCAGTTAAGACCATGACCATCTCTTCCAAGAGGGTGAGTTTGGTGAAGTGGTCTGGGAGCAGGGATGGAGCCTGTGGCCCCTTGAGGTCAAGGCCTCGGCACAGGGATGGGGCACCTGAGGCACAGAATAGGAAAGGCAGGAGCCCAGCCCAGCTGGCTCCGGATGGGGGCTGCTGCAGGAGGGGACTGACAGGCCCCTTCCTCTCCCCCAGCAACAACTGTATGTGGCCTCCACTGTGGGTGTCACACACCTGAGCCTGCACCGCTGCCAGGCGTATGGGGCTGCCTGTGCCGACTGCTGCCTCGCCCGGGACCCCTACTGCGCCTGGGATGGCCAGGCCTGTTCCCGCTATACCGCGTCCTCCAAGAGGTGTGGACCCCCAGACCCTTGGAATTTGAGCCACCACACCCAGGGCCCGGTCCTGGGGGCTGGGAGGTGGATGTGATATCACCCCGGGGAGTCTGTGAGCCCTGGTCTCCAGGGGACGGGGACCTGGGGGGCAAGCTTCCTCAGGCACCCTCCGTCAGGAGCTCTCCTCATCCAGGCGGAGCCGCCGGCAGGACGTCCGGCACGGGAACCCCATCAGACAGTGCCGTGGCTTCAACTCCAACGGTGAGTGTGCGGGCACCCCATGTAGTCCCCTGGCCGCTCACAGGGCCCCAGTGGGAGGAGTCTTATGTGACCCACGGGGGTGAGGAGGTTTGGGGTTTTGGAGATGGGATATCCCTAGCCACCCTGCAAGGAGTGGGTGCCCAATGGTGCATCCCTGCCTTTGTCGGGGGGCGTCTCTGCACGGGCTCCCCAGTGCCAGCCCCTCACCGCCTGCCCTCTGCCCAGAGGCCCTGCTTCTTCAGCGTGGTGCCCTCTCATCCCCCAGCCAACAAGAACGCCATGGAGTCGGTGCAGTACGGCGTGGCGGGCAGCGCGGCCTTCTTGGAGTGCCAGCCCCGCTCACCCCAGGCCACCGTTAAGTGGCTGTTCCAGCGTGATCCCAGTGACCGGCGCCGGGAGGTGATTTCCTGTGCACCCCCCCCCCACTGTGGGTACAGGAGTTCTCCGTACAGTAGAAATTCCACGTGGGCGACATGTTGACAGGAGCCAACCCAAGCTCCCTTCCCTACGTGGAAGTCACCTAGTCCTGTGGGCGCTCTGCAGGGTTTCCATGTGGCATGGAACCATGTATGGGTGTGCCTCTGTGCGTGGAAGCTCCATGCGCTTCCACGGGAAGTGTGCCTTGTTGGAGGGAAACCTCCTGGGGGTGGGCCCAGCATATGGAAGCTCTGTGGGGTAGCCCTCATTTTATGGAAATGCCTTCCAGGCCCCCTGCGGAATTCCCTTCCGCGGAAATTTTCTGAGTGAGCCCCAGCTGGGTGTTCTCATCAAATAGAAATTCTCCGAGTGTGCTCCAAAACCCTCCCATGGTCCAGAATTCCCTAACAGTCACCCCTCCTGAGAGGGAAACGGTGCGGACGCCTCATCCAGGTGTTACGTGAAACCTCCATGTGGGTTTTCTCGGTATATGGAAACTCCACATGGGTACCCCTCCCCGGAATGGCTGCCAAGGCGGCCCGATCTGGGAGCTGGCTGGGGTGGCAGGGTGGCTGCGCAGCGCCTGAGCCCCGCCCCCTGCCCCCCGCAGATCCGTGCGGAGGACCGCTTCCTGCGCACCGAGCAGGGCCTGCTGCTTCGCGCCCTGCAGCTCAGCGACCGCGGCCTGTACTCCTGCACAGCCACCGAGAACAACTTCAAACACGTCGTCACGCGGGTGCAGCTGCACGTGCTGGGCCGGGACGCTGTCCACGCTGCCCTCTTCCCACCACCGGCCGTGAGCGCCCCGCCACCCGCAGGCGCGGGCCCCCCTACTCCCTCGTACCAGGAGCTGGCCCAGCTGCTGGCCCAGCCGGAAGTGGGCCTCATCCACCAGTACTGCCAGGGCTACTGGCGCCACGTGCCCCCCAGCCCCAGGGAGGCTCCGGGGGCACCCAGGCCTCCTGACCCCCAGGACCAGAAAAAGCCCCGGAACCGCCGCCACCACCCGCCGGACACATGAGGCCAGCTGCCTGAGCCTGGCCATGGGCCAGCCTGTCCCTTGTCCCTTTTAATATAAAAGATATATAGATATATATATATATAAAAATATCTATATTCTATACACACCCTGCCCCTGCAAAGACAGTATTTATTGGTGGGTTGTACATAGCCTGCCTCCGAGGCAGCATGGTCCGGAACTCAGACCCATGCTGGTCAGAGACAGCAGGAAACAGAGGCCACCCAATTGGGCCCAGCCAGCGGGTAGGGCCCGGCCAGGACCACACAGGCCCCCGACTCAGCTGGGGGTCCACTTGCCCAACAGCCGCTGCTGGGACCCACAGGACACAGGGAGGGAGCCCGCCCTCCACCCAGATGGGCATGGGCTGCACACCTTTGCCAGCGTGCGCTGTTGACCTGAGCCGCCCTTCGGACTGAGGACTGCTTTGGAGACTGGGGGTGGGTGGGGGGGCTCAGATGCACTCGGAGAGGGAGGGAAGGAGGGGCCGGCACGGGATGCCCGCCCCTGCCTGGGAGGGGGCACTCTGTCAAGGCCAGCCCCTTCCCAGGTATTTATTCTCTATTTATTGGGGATGAGAGAAGAGGAGCCCTGCATGGGCGCCGCCCCTCCCACCCCCCTCCCCTCCCTGCCTGGCCATTCTACCTCCTTGCTTTGTCTGTGCCACTGACTCGGGGGCTGGGAGAACAGCAAAGGGGCTGGGCGCAAGCAGGGCCGAGGGCTGAGGGGGCTGCGGCAGAGGCTTGGGGCCTGTGGGGCCACCCGGGCTCCCTTCTGCCCACCACTTCAGATGATGGGTGTAAATAGCTCAGGGGGGCCGCTGGGGAGGTGGGTGGGGACTCCTGGCGGCCCTCTGCTGCCCAGGCCACCACCACCTTTGGGTTCCATCTTGTTAATAAACACTGGCTCTGGGACTGGACTTTGGCTTTTCTCCTTGGTAGGGGAAGAAGGATGGGGGTTCAGCCCATGCCCAGATTCTGCCGCTCCTGCCCCGCGCCCCCACCCCGTGTGGCCTGGCCACCAGTTCCCACACATGCTCTCCCGCAGGCCAGCTTCCATTCACTCATTTGATTGTTTGCTCAACATTTACCTCGCCTGGCTTTCTGTCCCGCCTTGTGCCAGCACTGGGGACTCAGAATTGGCGAGACAACGCCACAGCCCCCGTAATCCAGCTTCCCCTTTCCCCACAAGCAACAAAAGCCCCACCCTCCCTGCCTGCACCCTCGGCAAGGATCCCGCAGGAGCAGATGAGCAGAAGCGGGGAGAGCAGACAGGTGAGGAACTGAGGGAGGGGGGACAGTGGGGCTGGGCGCCCCAGCTGGGGAGGCCCGTGAACCTGGCAGGGCTTAGGGCCATGCCTGGTGACAAGGGGCCAGGTGGGGGCTAGGAGGCAGTGGATTGCCCCCCTTTAAATAAACTCGATGTACAGAAACCAGGGTTCTGTCAATTTGACTAACCTGGGCTCCTGTACCCCCCAAAACCTCTGGGCAGTGAGTGTATAAAGGGCTACAGAGACCTCCCCCCAGGCCCCACTTTCAATGTGGGGGGTGGAGGATGGAACTTGCAGCTGAAAGGGACAAATGATCTCTTGCTCCTGGACAGAAACCCCCCTCCCCCAACAGGGTAGAGTTGAAGCTGAGGTGGGAGTCAGTATCCCCACCCACGTGTAAGGGACAGTTTCCAATGCTCAGGGTTTGGGGCCCTGGCGCCCCCTCCTGGTCTCGGGTTGTAAACAGTCGAGTGCTAAAGGCAGAGAGAGTCCAAGCAGGAGGCTCTGGCCCCCGGAGGGAGCCTTGGGAGCCCAGGGTGTGGGTCCTCTGATGGGCGGTGGGAGATCTCTGGAGCCCCGGGACTAACACTCCAGGCTCCCTGGAGCCACCGCCTCCCGGCAGCACGCCTCGTCCCACCCGAACCCACACAGACCACAGTCCCCAAACGTGGCAGGCCCAGAGTTGCCGCTAGGCAGGTCCCAGAGCACCCACGGTACAGAACTGGAGCAGAGCAGATGGGCCCCACCCCTCCGCTCCCCTTCGAGTGCCAGACCTGCTCTGGGACTCAGTTTCCCCAGCTGACAGCAGGCCTGCAAAACATTCCCTGGAAGAGCACGGCCACCTCTGCAGGTCAGAGACTTTGTTGCACTCAAGTGCATATGCACGAAAAGAGGCACAGTGGCCTGCGAACCGAAAGGTCACCGGTTCCGCTCCCTGTCAGGGCATGTGCCTGGGTTGTGGGCCAGGTCCCCAGTTGGGGGTGTGGGAGAGGCAACCACACATGGATGTTTCTCTCCCTCTTTTTATCCCTCCCTTCCTCTCTCTCTGAAAATAAATAAAATTTTAAGTAAATAAATAAAATCTTTTTAAAAAAGGACCACAGGAAAGTGCACACATACAGGTACACACAGGCATAAATGTACATGCATAGGCACACAGGTAGCTACATGCTAACACGTATGCACATGCATTTATACATCAGTGCACGTGTTAGTCCACCCAAGCATGTGTGTGCACAGAAACAGGTGTGCATAGGCACAGGAATGTGTGTACACACAAGTATAGATGGGCGAACACGTATCCTGCCATTGTCTTACTTGGGGCCAGTTAAAGATAGATACCCCCCCCCCCCGACACACAGAGCAGATGTGCATACCCACCCAAGCCCACGGGCACACGGTGTGCAGTGGCCCTGCCGGGGTCGGATACAGCCCCTCGTGTGGCACCAATACAACATCCGCATTTGACTCTGACTCCCTGAAGAGCGTGGAGTCCAGGGAGTCAGGTCCAGGTCCAGAGTCACCCAGCCCTTCCCAACCACTTCCTGCTGTGTGACTCTGAGCCTTCGCTCCTTCATCAGTATGAAGAGGCTGAGGATGCGAGCACTCTCCCTCAAGGCTGGTGTGAGCTCACAAGACAGGGAGCAGTGCCCAGCCCAGTGCTGGGCCCCGGGCAGGTGCTCGGTGCATCCTTCCCCCACACTCCCTGCTGCCAGCCCCACCCCGTTGGCTCAGGCCTCTTCCTCCCCTTTCTGAGCCTGGACCCCCCTGACCTGTCTCCCTCCTCCAGGGCAGAGGCAGGAGATTGATGTATCTCCCCATCCAGGATGTCTCCTGGGGGATTGGAAGAGGTGGTGGAGGGGGTGCAGAGTCAGCAACTGAGGGATTGGGGCCACGCCAGCCCGATTAGAAGGGCTGGGGGCTGAGCTGGATTCACCTGTCCTTGTCTCTGATTGGCTCTTGACTACCCCCAGCACCCAAATCCCACTAAGCAACCCACCAGGGCCTGCACAGGTCTGGAGAGCCAGTTGATTGCCAGTCCCGGGGCCAGAAGAGTGTCCGGGGAGGCCAGAGGCTGGCCTGAGCCTGCCTCTGGAGATCCTGCCATTCAGAAGAGCCAGCCGACCCTGTTTCTTCACCTGCTGCTGGGGCCATGGGGGCTGGGGCCAGCGCGGAGGAGAAGCACTCACGGGAGCTAGAAAAGAAGCTGAAAGAAGATGCTGAGAAGGATGCCCGAACAGTGAAACTGCTGCTTTTGGGTAGGGGTGTGGGCCAAGGTGGGGCTACAGCCACAGAGCCAGAGGCCTGGGGGCAGACATGCGGTCCTTCTGCGAAGCAGGGATGACTTGGGAAGCACGGCGAGCCTAGGGCAGGGCAGGGGACAGAGTGGGAGCCCTGGCCAGACAAGGCTGGGACTGGCTGGTGGTGTCCTGGCTCCCCAGAGCTGGGCACGCCGTGGAACCCCTCTCCAGAGGGCCCACTTCCAGCAGCCTCCCCTCCTGAGAAGTGTGTACCAGCCATGTACTCTTGTAGACATGTGCTTACGGGCACACTTTTGCCTTGGCTGGGCTTGATGGCCCTGCTGGGCAGAGCTCAGAAACCAGGGAATTCCTGGGGACCCCTCATTAGGGTTGCTCCCTTGGGGAGGAGGTCACAGTCCTCCTGAAAGTGGGTGGCCTCTAGGACCACCCAGGGCCACATAGTGGTCCCCAGTTTTCAGAGCTTTATTGTGGGCAGAACTGCAGAGCAGCTACAGGGGGAGGAAGGGACTAAGGCACAGAGGGGAATAGATAAAGCATGCCCATGGTCCCGTGGCAGTGAGGGACATGGGGCCCGGATCCCGCACCTCAAGGCCACTGCCACCCCCCAGAGGAAGAAGGAGTGTCTCCCTGAGGCTCTGAGAGGAGTGCAGACTCCACCCCGGCTCTCCAGGGACAGAGAAGACAGGGAGGCTAAGCCAGAAATCCCATTAACTGCACCCTACACCCTTGAGAGAGCAGGCTTAGAGGGGCTGTCAACTCCGTCTCTCCCCCACCAACGGTGCTAATGCCCTCTGAGCCTCAGGGAGACACTCCCCACCCCAGCTGGGTCGACCCGGCTCAAATAACCCCGGGCATGCAGTCCCCTATGCTCTCACAAGGTGGCGCTCCAGGCTTTCTTTATTTTGGTCTCAGACGCAAAGAGACGGAGGAAACCAGGATCTTGCAGGTTTCCCAGCACAGCTGAGGTCTTTGATGCCCCGCTTCGGCGTTCTTCCGTCACTCCTGACATTTACAAACGTTTTTCTGCTAGGATGTCAGGACCTTACTTTGGGGGCATGAGAAGAAACCAGGGGGAACCAAGGGCTAGGCTGGCGCTCTGGGTCGGCCTAGCCATTGCCCCGGCCTGGTAGGCAGGGGACGGGAAGGAGCGGGAGGGAGGGGCGGTCGGCGCGGCTCTGAGGCAGGGTTTCCCTTCCAGGTGCCGGCGAGTCTGGGAAGAGCACCATTGTCAAGCAGATGAAGTGAGTGCAAGTGCCCGGGCCTAGGCCGCGAGGTGGGGGGAGGGGAGGCGTGCGCACAGGGCCAGTCCTTCCTCAGCTGACCACGAGGCGCTGAACCCGGCTCGCCCCGGCCGCAGGATTATCCACCAGGACGGGTACTCGCTGGAAGAGTGCCTCGAGTTCATCGCCATCATCTATGGCAACACGCTGCAGTCCATCCTGGCCATCGTGCGCGCCATGACCACGCTCAACATCCAGTACGGAGACTCCGCGCGCCAGGTGCGCCAGGAGGCGGGCTGCGCGGGGCCGCGCGGGGCCGCGCGGGAGGATTCGAGGCGCGGGGCCAGGCTTCAGTCCAGGGCCACCGCCAGCCACTCCCACCCTGTCCCCAGGACGATGCCCGGAAGCTGATGCACATGGCGGACACCATCGAGGAGGGCACGATGCCCAAGGAGATGTCGGACATCATCCAGAGGCTGTGGAAGGACTCGGGTATCCAGGCCTGTTTCGAGCGCGCCTCTGAGTACCAGCTCAACGACTCCGCGGGCTAGTGAGCGCCCAGGCGGGGCGCGGGGTTGCGGGCGGGCCCGGCCACGCCCCTGCACCCCACCCACCCACACCCCGGGCTCTCTCGCAGCTACCTCTCGGACCTGGAACGCTTGGTAACGCCGGGCTACGTACCCACTGAGCAGGACGTGCTGCGCTCGCGTGTCAAAACCACCGGCATCATCGAGACGCAGTTCTCCTTCAAGGACCTCAATTTCCGGTACCACCCCGCGCCCCCGTCCCCGCTCAGGGGCCCCCTGCCCAAAAGTTCTTCGCCGGGAGGCCCCGTCCCCCTGGAGAGACCCTGCCCCTTCCCAGATATCCCGACCTCAGGAAGGCCCGGCCCCTCCAGATGCGGGTCCCGTCCAAGGGCTCCCCAGGCCACCTTGGGAGGCGAGGGGAGGCTTGCTGGCGTGTCCAGGGCTGTGGACGCGCGGGTTCAGGCCCCACTGGTCCCGCAGGATGTTCGACGTGGGCGGGCAGCGCTCAGAGCGCAAGAAGTGGATCCACTGCTTCGAGGGGGTGACCTGCATCATCTTCATCGCGGCGCTGAGCGCCTACGACATGGTGCTGGTGGAGGACGACGAAGTGGTGAGTGCGCGGCAGGACCCGCGCTGCGGGAGCAGGGCGCGTCCGGGAGGGGACGTTTGTTCCAGAGCCGTCCGAAGAGGAGAGGGGGCAGCCAGCAGCCCCGCGGGGAGGCTGGCCCGAAGCTGTCGCGGGAACAGGCCGCTGCCCGTGGCCCCGCGTGCCCTACGGCCTCTGCCCTCCTCAGAACCGCATGCACGAGAGCCTGCACCTGTTCAACAGCATCTGCAACCACCGCTACTTCGCCACCACGTCCATCGTGCTCTTCCTCAACAAGAAGGACGTGTTCTCCGAGAAGATAAAAAAGGCGCATCTTAGCATCTGCTTCCCCGACTACGACGGTGAGAACCGCCCCCCCCCGCGTCCCCCCCCCACACACACACACTGCCCCACCGCAGCCCTGCCGCAGGGCGAAGCGCCACCCGCACGATCTGGGCCTCGCTCCTCCTCCCGCCCCGGACTTGGGGTGGGGAGTGAGAGCCCGCTTCCTCGCAGGGCCCAACACGTATGAGGACGCGGGCAACTACATCAAGGTGCAGTTCCTGGAGCTCAACATGCGACGCGACGTGAAGGAGATCTACTCGCACATGACGTGCGCCACCGACACGCAGAACGTCAAATTTGTCTTTGATGCTGTCACAGACATCATCATCAAGGAGAACCTCAAAGACTGCGGCCTCTTTTGAGGTGGGCGTCTCCTAGCCATGAGGCCTCCCTGCAGTGACCCTTGGTCTCAGTGCCCCAGCCCCATCCCCGCCCGGCTTCACCACCGACTACCCACTCCACTGCCTCACTCCCAGCTTCCAGACCCTTTGCTTCCAGGCCCCACCCTGCCTCCTCAGGCTCCACCCTACTGCCCTAGGCCCCTCCCCTGGCTCACAAGTCCCACCCACTTTATCTGTTTGGACCAGGCCCCAATCCCCTTGGATGGCCCTGCTTCCAAATCCACCTCCACAATGTTTCTGAGCCTAAACCCGATGATTTTGGGGCTGGGGATGCTGACAAAGTTCCTTCTTCTTTTCCCAGGCTCCGGAACCCAGGATCGTCCTGAGACCCTGTAGCCTATCCTCCCTGTAGCCTCAGCCAACAGGACCCAGCCAGCCCCCCAGGAGTCCAGGGCCCAGCCTGTGGCCCCACCAGCCACAGAACCAAAACCCTGAGCCCCACTGGCTTTGAGTGTCTGACCCTCCCCCATGGCTCCCAGGTCTCCCCGAGCCAGGTGCCCCCAGCCCCTGTGCTGCCCTTCACGGCCTGGCTGCGCTGGCCTCCAGGACCCACCAGAGCCAGCCCCAGCTAGGAGCTGGCAGGACCTGGGGCAGCTAGAGCACACAGTGACTCAGCAGTGCCCGACTGACCAATCTCCAGCAGCTCTCCCGCCCCAGGGGGCCCATGACTCACCCGGTGGGTCTGGGCTCAGCAAACAGCCTTCCCTCCCAGAGTTTCATGAAGGGCGGGGGGCAGACCAGGATCCCTCCTCCAGGCAGGCCTGCCGCTTACCATCAGCCCGTTCCAGCCTTACCACCTCCATGTGACAAGTCTGACACCTGTCTACCCAGTGGCCAGTGACTGTCCCTCCCGGCAGCTCCAGGGGTCCAAAGTCTAAGCCAGCTCTGGCCTGTGCAGCTCCAACATAGGTGAATTAGTGAGTGAGGGCAGGCCTGGGAGCCCCTGGGTGCCAGGGAGACTCAGGCTGGACCCTCCCCCCCACCCCCCTGCCAGTCTCAGAGCGGCCCCCAGCCCCTCCCCCACAGTCTCTGCCCCCTCCATCCTTGGACACCAGATCCTTGTCCGGCCTCCCCCACACACCCAACCAGAGTGCTTCAGGCCAGTTGGCCAAGGGGACAGTCTGTTGAGGGAGGGTACTGTTGACACCAGCAGTGGCCAATGGTTGAACTGTCCTGAGGGGTGGCTGGGGACAGAGTCCAGCTCCCATTGATCAGCCCCAGGCAGGGATGATGGACAGGATGGAGGCCCTAGGGGTCTACCTCAGGTAGGGTCACGCACAAACCCAGGTGACCCTCGTCCTTGCCAGCAGTTTCTCTTGCCCTTTCTATCCAGGGCCCGCTCCCTGGCAGAATAACTGAGGGACCAAGGCTCACGTTCCCCCATCCCCATTCCCTACTGCTCCTCCGTCACCCAGCACTTGCTGACGCCCGTCGGTGGACGGGACCTGTCCTGCAAGCGAGGACCAGCGCTCCCAGCTAGTGTGGCCAGGGTGGGACTCGCACCCCCTCAGCTAGATGCATCGACTCGGCAATAAACCGTTGCATCGGCCTCGCTGTCCCTGTCTTGAGGGGAGGGGGGAGGATTGATTGTCACGAGTCATGAGCATTTACGAAGTGCCCCGAGCTGGGCTGGACACGAGTGGGAAGGTGGCTCCTTCCAGGTTGAAGCACCTGCCCTGACCCGGGGGCGGGGGGTGGGCACTCTTGGGAGAATGGGACAGACCTGTGCCTCCTGATCCCCATCAGGAGCCGAGGAGCCGTGGGAAATGTTCGCAGGGGTGGTCTTGGATCAAGAGGGAACTTGTTTGTTTTTAATTTTCGAAGACTATTTTTGGAGAAAGAGGAGGGAGAGACATTGTTGTGTGAGGGGAACATCAACAGGTTGCCCCTTGAACACCCCGAGCGGAGGACCTGGCCCACAACCCAGGCATGTGCCCTGACCAGGAATCGAACCAGCAACCTTTCGGTTCACACGCTGATGCTTAATCCACTGGGCTACACCAGCCAGGGCAAGGGGGAGTTTTGAGATGAAAGCTCGCTCTGGCTGGGGTAGTGGGGTGTATAAGCTCCAGGAACAGGGGCTTGGGGGCTGCAGGAATTCAGTAGAGCAGGAGCTGGGAAGGGGACACGGGCTGGGGAGACCTCGGGAAGTGCTAAATGGCAGCCTGGAGGCCTGGGCCTCCTCCACAAGACGATGGGTTTCGAAGCCCTGGAAGGGAGGGCAGAACCGCCTGGCTGGAGCCAGGCCGAGGGAAGCAAATGAGTCAGTACCTCGGTGCAGGATCTAAGGGTGGGCCTAACATTTCAGTGACCAAATAGTATACTAATCAATACTTTTAAAAATCAAAATGACTGCAAAAAACCCATGGTGCACAAAATATCAAAATTCTACATAAAAACAAAATCTGAGCGAGCCCTTTGAAGCCGTATTGGCGCCACACCGGAGACTGAAAAAAAGGAAAATATCCACTCTTATATATGGTGTTACGTATTTTAATGGTTATTTTTTCACATAACTTTAGTTGCAAAAACATTGCAATAATTTATAGTAGGTATATTAAAACTCAAAATATTACTTTAAGCTTACATATTTTATTTATGCCTACAACAATTTATAATTTTATTTTCCTGACCTTAGTGGAAATAAGATCATCAGTGATATTTTCCAAACCTGCTTCTGGGAAAAATAATCATTGGAATTTTTCACAAAAACGTGTGTATGGGGCACACGTGTTTCCTGGGGACCAGTGTGCATGGGTATGGGGAGGGGAGAAGTGGGCTGGGGGGTCCATGGGGAAGACATGTCCTCCTTACCCCGAGGGGCCGAGGTCTGCAAGGAGTGGGTCTCAGTGACAGGACCAGGGCCTGTCTGTTGACTGAGTGCCTGTGATGCCCCCGCCAAGCTGGGACTGCAGGGGAACATTGGAGGGGCTGCGTTGTCCCCGAGGCAGGTGGGTACTTGTCCAGGCAGCAGAAGGCAGCGCCTGGGCAGCATCCTCAATGTCCGGGGGGAGGATGGAGCTGTGAGCCTGTCGAATGAAGGGGTGGCTAGAGCGGGGAGAGTGAGGGTTCCCAGACCTGAGCTGGTTGGGGGGGGGGAGCCTGGCTGGGCTAGGGAGCCCAGGACACATGTGGGCAGCCACACTGGTGCCGCTCAGAGGCCAGAGGGGAGGGTGGGGCTTGGGACAGTGGTTTTGGACCCCCACTGGGTGTCTGGGGCCTGGCTGAGCTGGGGCTGCTCACCTCTGTCTGGGGTGAGCTGGGCAGGGGAGAGTGATGGCGGGGGTTTAATGTGGGAGAGGCAGGGAGGGAGACAGGAAGCTTTGAGCAGCTGGTGGGTTAAAGGGGAGGAAGCTGCCAAGGGAGGTGGGCAGACGGGGTCTTCCACGTAGCCACCTTGTCATGGAAAGAAGATGAAGTGCTCCCGAGCCTTCCCCGGCACGGGGCAGAGAGAAGCCAACACCATCCAGGGGCTGGATGCCACCCTCCGGAGAGGCCTCTCCCATGCGTGGTCCCACCCACAGAGTCCTGGATTCCACGGGCTGGGGACGACGCCTGGCCGCGGGCTGCCCTGGGCACAGCTGCCAGGCCTCCTCCGCCCACTCACCACACCCGTGGGATCACACCCTGCGGAGCAGGGTGGGCGCGCAGCGCCTGGCTCGCAGTCCACGGCAGAGGATCGGAGAGCGCGGGCCCAGGGCCCCACCCCAGGATCACAGGCAGGGGGCATTTACTGTAAGCACCGGCGGCCACCACCGTCCCGCCTGACCTGCAACCTCAAGGTGCCCCTGCGGGCCCTCATGGCCTTCAGCTCTGGCTCTGGCGGGACTAACCTGGCCCAGCCACTGACCAGAGATTAGACGAGCCTGGCAGACAGTTAATACCACTGACGTCAGGGCCCGATTGGGTGGCCACTGGGGGCTTGGGCCCTCCCTTCAGGCAGGAGCTTGGCCCACGTGACCTGGGCTCATTAAGCCGCTTCAGTGGCCAGAGACGCTGGGGGTCAGATCTCAGGGGAGAGAGGGAAGGCACTCCAAGGCTGTGGGGACAGGCCTCAGCCAACAGGTCACCGCTCTGGGGACTCAGGGGAAAAGCTGAAGAGGAGGGTCCCCTCTAGCCTCCCTCGTATTGTGCCAACTGAACCCCAGCTATGCTCACAGAGGAATGTCCCAGACACCGAGCAGGGGCGGAGCGTAGCCAGGAGCTGGAAACACGGGTCCTCAATCCCATGGGCTGGGAAGGGAGAGCCACCGTCCCATGAAGCCCAGAAACCCCCCAACACTGACGCCAGGCCGAGTGTCCTGCCCCCGCATGCAGCCCCACACCTGGCCGCGCTCATCCCCCACTCACGCTCCAGTGTCCCTGCGGCGGAGCTGTTTCCCAGCTGCGGAGCACCCTCGCCCCCCCCCCCCCAGGCGGGTGCCCCTCTGCCCTCAGCAGACACAAGCCCGCAGGTTGCTTCTCCATCAGCCTTGTCCTCCAGCCTGGCAGGAGCTTTTCTGCCTAACCAGCCCGTAGGGAGCACTCGGAGACGCTGCGGCTCAGGCTGCGGAGGGACCGGCAGAGCAGCCGCAGGACGTATCGGAGGAGCTGGCTCTCCCAAGTGGCTTGGGCAGGGAGTTGAAGGACAAGCAGCAGTTGGCTTGGAAGGTGGGACATGGTGGGAACTAGGAGGGCGAAGGCTTGGGGAAGTGAAGGCAGAATCCTGAGTGGCCTGCCGAGTGGCGAGGAAGGTGGAGAGCCCGCCGGGTAGAGGCACGGTGGGGAGGGTGTCGGGGAGGCCAGCTGGGTGCAAAGCAGGTGTCTGTCCGAGGAGTCGGTGAGTAGCGATGCTGGGCTTGGGGGAGGGCTGAGTGGGAGGTGACGATGGAGCTTCGTGGGCAGAAACGGTGTGGGTGCATTGTGTGGACGGTGTGTCAGGAGAGGCGGCGGTGTGGGGAGGAGGCTGTCTAGCTGGAGGCCGAGAGGACAGGACTGAAGAGGGAGGAGGAGAGCAAGGAGCTGCCAGGATCCTGGAAGGAGGGTCTGAGAGATCCCGGGACCCTACGTCCTGCCTCACGTGTCTGCCGGTCCCTTGGGCCTGTGCCTCAGTTTCCAGGGATGGGGGAGTGAAGGTGGGGCTGGGCCAGCGTCCGCTCCAGGTGGCTGCCCTCCACGAGGCAGCTGCCAGGACGGACGTCCCCTCTGGTCCCTGGGAGGTGGCGCCCGGCAGCTCTCAGAGCCCCAACCTGGCTGCCAGCTGTGTGGCCACCACAGGCTGGGCTGGGAGATTCGGCAGGTGGCGGGAAAGGCCTCAGAGCTGTGTTTGCCCTGGCCGGGGCCCAGGCCCAGCATCAACAAACAGGCAGTCCCTCCCCCAGCCTGGCCACAACTGGCCTGGCCCAGGGACCCCACACAGCCATTCTGGACTTAGGACCTCAACCCCCACATACTGGGTGACCTTGAAGCCAGGCCTAACCCTTCATGAACTGCCAATGGAAGCCCCCAGCCCTTTGCAAATGGCTTCTGTGAGCATCCAGGTTGCCTGTAGGTGGGAGGTGGGGGAGGCCTGAGACCCCGGTCAGCACCTTTCCTATCTGACTGCCCCTTGGGAAGTCCCCAAGCCTCTTGGGAGGGGAAGAGTCTTTCGGTCGGTCCCTCATGACCAAGGTTAGTTCTGATCTGGGGGTTATACCAGCCCCAGGTTAGGGGGGAAAGCTGGTCCCTTCCACTTTTCAGCCATCAGCAGGGTGAGAGCTTGGGTGGTTTGGGGTTTGCTGGGATGGCACCACCCTAGCGCCGTTCCCTGCGGTTCTTCCAGGCCTCTGGCACTCCCAGCCAGAGCCGGGTCCCCTGCCCTTGGCTCACAGCTTCCCTTCTTCACCCACTCCCCTCAGGCTGTGGGATAGGACAGACAGAGCCGTTTCCTGTGACACATAGGCAAACTGAGGTATGGAAGGTTTGGCCGCGGAGATGCGAGTCAGTAGGAAGAGAGTCCAGGAGTCCTGACTCCTAGCCCAGGGCGGTGGAGGGGTGAGGCCCGTCCTCCAGGGGCATTCCCCCCAGCCCCGGGGAGGGGGCAGGCAGGACCCAGAGACACCCAGCTTGCCCAGCAATGGCAGAAACCATGGGATTAATCGGATCAGAGACAGTGGCCAAGAAGCAAGGACACAGATGTTCTGGAAATCTCGCCCCCGCCGCCAGCTCACCCCCAGGGTCAGGGCCTCCCCCAGCTCCCTGCTGGCTGAGCCTGGGGGGTTTAACACCCACCACCCGCTTCTGGGCACCACAGTCTTGGGTGGGGAGCAGGTAGGGGTGGAATGGGAGCCCCCAGCTGAGAACAGGGCCACCCCACAGCCCCTGGCCGCAGGACACCAAGTCCCAGGCCCCACTCCCCATGGGCAGACTGACGGCTGCCCCTTCTCCTTGGAAATAAAGAAACGGGGAACTTGACGGGGCAGAAGCCTGGCTCCCCCCTGACCTCACGGCCCCTGCCCATCTGTTCCAACCTCAATCACTTCTGAGCATCTCCCGGGAGCCCCCTCCTGGCCTATCCCACCTCTGCTTGGGGAGGGGGAGGCAGGAAGAAAGACGTTTTGGGGCCTGAGTGAGGTCTGAGAGTCCTCCATTCAAGCGTCCTCCACTGAGGTTGAGCATCGCCCTGTTCCCACTCCGCTTGGCTGAAGAGCCCCTCCCGGCCCAGGGGGATGCAGGCAGAGCGTTTCAGGGGTTTCGGAGGCACTCAGAGGGCATCTGCTTTGGACTGAAGCATCCCCTCCCTCCTCACAGGACTCAACTGAACCCTCTGGGGGCAGCTGCTCTCTGGCTAGGGGCTGCTCCGCACTCCGGCTGCCCCTTTGCTCCTTGGGCCGGGCCCCCGCCTTGCCCCTGACCAGCCCCTCCTCTCGCCGGCCGCGGGGGACGGGAGGGCGGGGGGCGGGCCGGGGGCGGGGCCGGGCGCCCTTCATCCCCCTGCGCTGCGCTCGGCCGGGAGCAGAGAGGTCAGCGCCAGCCAGAGCTGAGCACCGCGCGTCCCCACCCGTGAAACCAGGTACCGTTAGGGGCACCGGCCCCCAGCCCAGGGGGCACCAGGCGGGCCGAGCCCTACCGCCCACCCTCTCGCGCGTAACCGGGCTCTGGGTAGCTCCCCTCGCCCGCCCCGCCTGGGGCAGGCGCCCCAGGCTCCCAGAACCAGAGCCCCGCGCGCTCTGGACGCAGGTCTGGGGACCCACCAGTCAGACTCAGCTCGGAGCTTGAGCAGGTGTCCTGGAGAGGCGCAGCGTCGCCTCGGGGCCTCTCGGCGGGGCCGGCCGGGACTGCAGGAGGTCGGTGGCGCCGGGTGGGCTTCCTGAGGCTCTGCCTGTTGGGGGCGGCGGGAGAGGGCCCGGGAGCAGGCCCCGGAGCGCTGCTCCGACGGGCATCTGGCAGGCAAATCGGCCCGGTTGGCAGGCGGGAAGTCCGGGAATATTTATCCGGGCCGCGCCGCGCAGAGGTTTGAGGGCAGATGGGGCCAGGCTACCTGAGGGGCCGCGGGGCACATGTTGGTCCTAGAGCCCGTGCCATTTGCAGCCCGGCCAGCAGTCACGGCGGGCACCAGGCACGCGTGGCTCCCGAGTCTGAGCGCGAGGCTCCGTGTGCGCTCCCCGCCGCCCGGTGCTCGGGCGGGGCCGAGAGGGATGGCACCGCTTATCCCCCGAGGGAAAGGAGCTGGACTCCAGTTTGCAGGAGCCCGCCCCGCCCCGTTGGCCCCTTCGATTGGCCACGCGGAATGCGTGCGTTTATTTACACCCCGGGAGGGGGGCAGGGGGCGGGGCCTAGGGGGTTCCACCCTCTCTCACCCACGGTCACCTGCACCCTGAAACCAGGTTCGGGCTCTGGGGCAGGTCTGAGGGCGGCTAAGTCAGAGGTCCGTCCTTCCTTCAGCCTGCGGGTCCTGTCCTTTCGTGACTGCCTGGGGCCTCGCGGCCGTCCCTGGAAGAGGCCGTTGGATCTGCTGCTGCTCCTCTTCAGTAGGAAGTCTGGCGTCGGGGCTCAGTTCCTTCTGGAAAGGAAGCTCATCCCTCACAGGGTCTCAGTCTGGAGCATAGAAAGCGTTCTGGGGACAGTTCCAGTTAAGAGGGGAAGGTTCTGCACAACCCTGGAAGGCTTCCTGTAGGAAGCACCAAAGGTGGGAGGAATCAGGGGTGGATGAGGCCAGGCCTAATGCGTATCCAAGAGGACTGGACTGACTGAGAGCGGGGGAATCTCTGACTGCTTGGCACTGGGGGCAGGGGACTCTACCTCGGGGAGTTGGGGGTACATGTCTCAGAACTATATTCTGCCTGGACCAGCAGAGCCCATGTCCTCAGTGGCTTCGGAAACCATCCCTTTGTTCAGTGCTTGTTCTTTTGGTCCAAAGGGGAAAAACAAAACAAAACACCCAGTGCAGGGCCCCAGGCACCAGACCATGAGATCTGGTTGCTGCTGTCGTGGTGCCTGCCGCCCTTAGCAAGTACTCATGGGTCCTGGGCGAATGGAAAAGCTGAGGTGAAACGGGACAGTCTGGGGGGCTCATGGTCTCTGGACGGGGTCAGGAAAGGCTCCTGAGCTGGACCAAGTGCACCATGAAAGTCTGGGCCGCGTGCCGGGACAGGTGCTCGGTCTGGGGGGGAAACGTGTTTGGGGAGTTTGGCGTCTGTATGTGACCAGCCCAGGCGGTAGCACAGCAGGGGTCCCGTGGAGGATGTTCTAGTGCAGATGTGGCAGGAGCGGCCAGGTGCCCCTTGGGGCCGCTGAGATGGGCTGGGGGCTTGTCAAGGACCTTGAGCCCCCTCCACACGATTAACAACGTTTGCTGAGGACCTACCATGTGCCCTGTGTGCCCTCAGTCCGGTGGGTGGAGGGCTGGCCTTTGACTCTGAGTAAGAAGACAAATGCAGGTTGGGTGGGGTGCTCCAGAAGGCCAGGCAGGGCTTCTAGGGGCCAAAGGGAAGGACCAGATGCTGGGGCAGGAGGGGCTTTCCGGCCAGCAGCTTGGGGTGGCTTGGTTTTGAATTTCCGCTCTGCGGGCCACGTCCTGTACACAGCCTCTCCGCTGGCACGTCTACACACGTGCAGGGCCCTTGAGGACGGGGCCACTCCCGCCGGCCGGCCTCTCCGTGTATCTTTTCCATTGTGTGGGGAGAGACAAGCCACAGGTGCTGGACCAGGGGGTTCTTTCCAGCTGGGCCCAGCCTTGTGACCCTGCTGGGCTCAGACCCGCCCTCTGGATGTCCCTGTGCCCGGTTAATGGGGGCACACCCTGCCCTTGTGGGAATCTGGAAATGCTGCAGCAGCCTTTTTGTGGGGTCTTCCAGGGCTTTGCCCGGCCATGCTGCAGGGCACACTGGGTCTGCCGCCCCCTCACCTGGGCATCTGGCTTCCTCTCCCCTTCCTGCGCCTTCTGGGGCTCTCTGTCTCTCGTTGGCTGCCCCTTGTCGTCTCCTGCTGTCTGGTCTCTGCCCTCGCTCCATCTGGCTCTCTCTGCGTGGCCAGCCTTCTCCTGCTGTCCTCCTCCCTCTCTCCCTGCTTGCACGTCGCCCCAGCTCTCTCTGTGTCCCCTTCTCTCTGTGTCCCCTTCTCTCTGTGTGTCCCTTTCCATCCGCTCGCATTTCCCGGACTCCCAGCGCCTCTCTGTCCGGATCAGTGTGCTGGACGCGTGTGCCCTGCGTGTTTTCTCTCCGTCTCTCTCTTCCCTCCCTCTGCCTCGCTCTGCTTCTTCCTGACGTTGGACGGAGCCTCTCCTCCAAGCTGACCTTGCCCTTAGCCCCCCCAGTGGGGTCTGCAATGAGTCCTGAGCTGCCCCAGGCCCCTGTTCCAGCTTTCTTTGGGGCCAGAAGTCCGGCTGTACAAATATTTGGCCGCCTCCAGGGGATTCCGGGTCAGCAGGGAGGAGGATGGGCTGGCTGGCTCGGGGTCTCCCCTGATCCTGGGGGGCCACAGGCATGTGATGTCCTGTCCTTTGCCTCAGCTGGGCCTCAGGCTGCACGTCCCTCTCAGCAGGCTGGCAATGGGGGGAGGGGGATGCTGCTGGCCCTGGTCCAGTCTTGAGTCAAGAAGTTCCAGCTGCAGCCTCCGCTGGGGTCAGCCTGCTCTAGCAGGGCCCGGGGCTTGGGGGCGGGGGAGGGGAGGCCTAGGTGTCTGCAGCTAGGCCCAACTCCAGGCATCTGTCAGGAGTCTAGAAGTGCCCTGTCGCAGGGAAGTCCACTTTCCATCCCTACCTTCCAGATGCCCAGACGCAGAAGCACAGGTCCCAGACCCCAGGGCCAGGGAACGGGAGGACCAGGGGTTGGTGTGCCTACTGCAGCAGTGTTCTGGGCCACCTGCCTTTCCCTGGATGTGCCCCTCCTGCCTGCCACCAGCTGGGTTTTGGGCACACACTAGCCACTTGCCCAGTGCTGTTGACAGGGAGGGAGGAGAGGGTGCAGGACTGGGCCTGTGAGGTCAGGGCCCGGAGTCATCCGGGGAGGTGCAGGGCGTGTTTTAGTGCCTTCCCTTCCTCTGAGCGCCCTCCCACCCACCCTATTTCCAGACCCCTGGCCTTAGAATCAGTTTCCCACATGTCCTGGTGGCTGTGCCTTAAAAATACAATTCGGACATGTCTGGGGAATCCAGTTCCCCTACTGACTGAGAGCTTGTCTTAAGAGGGTGTTTTCCCTCTGAGGCCTGGAGAAGCAGGTGGACAGAGGGGTGCCAGGATGGAAGGGGCACCTCGCCTCAGCTGAGGAGGGGAGTGGTGAGGATGGGCGAGCTACAACTGAGGGCAACCCTCATGCATGAGCCCCCAGTGATAACCACAGTGGACCTCGGGCCAGGCCAGCTGCGTCTCCTCCGACCTGGGCTGCCCTCACACAGGATGCCTGGGGCCGCGGCAGCGAGCCCTGAAGGGTCGGTGCCTCCACCGAGGCTTGTGGCTGCAGGGCCGAGGGAAGAACAGCGTGGCTGCAGCCTGTAGCCAGCTCGCTGCTGCAGAGCCACTTCCGTCCCAGAGCCTCGGGGAGCGCAGCAGAGACGTGTGCTTCCCACAGCAGCCGACCCACGCGGTGGCCTGGATTCCTGGGCCTTGAAATCTTTAATTAGCCAAACTCAACACCTGCTGAGGTGTGCCTGACGAAGTCGCACCTCATGACACACGAGGGCGGGCGTTACTGCTGCACATGATCCCTGAGCCCCCTGTGCCCGCCTGGCCCTTATCTTCCAGAGAGCAAACAGGCCCCAGGGCAGTGGCCCAGGCCATCGATTTGCTTCTGGAGCCCATGCTGCACCCGTGACAGATGCCATTCTGACAACCCACCCAAGGTCACGGTGATCTGTCTGCCCACCCCAGGGCCTGCCTCTGAGGGGCCGTGCCCTGCTCCGGGGACAAAGGCCTTGGGGAGGCTCCTCGCTCCTCCCCAGCTTTGGCCAAACCTCATGGGACCCCTGCAGGACAGGCGGACTCTGAGGTCCTGAGTGGGAAACACTCTGCTCACGGTCACACGGTGAGGCATGGCTTGGTCTGCCTCGGACTGAGAGTGTCTGCCCTCTTCTGTCCCTGCCATGGGTCAGGGGCTGCTGGCAGCTGTCCTGGGGCAGAAGTCACCCCCGAGTCTGCGCTGACTCCCTGATGGGAAAAAGCCTGGGAGGTGGCAGGCCCTGCCCCCGCCCTTTGCACTACTCTAGAAGGAAGTACGGGCTCCTTGACCTGGCCGTCAAGGCTTCGACAAGCTTGTCTACGGCCACGGAACCTTCATTTCACCCTCACATCCGGCCTCATACCACACCTCAGGGCCTTTGCCCCTGCTGTGTCCTCTGCTTGACTCACTCTCTCCTATTGCCACACCCTGGGTACTCCCACTGGGGTTTCACAGCTGACTCCATCTCCTCCTCCTCCAGGAAGCCTTCCTTGATGCTTCACTCTGGGGAGAGTGAGTCCATAGCACTATGTGGCACACACTCAGCTGCAGCAGGAGCCATAGGCCGAGGGATGTGCTTAGGGGTTTTGCCACTTCCAGACTGAGGGCCAGCTGAGGAAGGCATTCCACGGCCTCTCTGGGATCTCAGGCCAGCCCTAGCACCAGCAGCAGCTGGCTGTAAGAGAAGGGCCCTGAGAGTCTAAGCTCAGATCCTGCCCATGGGGGGCGGGGGGGACCCAGAGGCGGGACCTCAGGCACCTTGGCTATGACCGTGCTGTGGGCTATGGTCTCCCTGGAGGCCTTGCCTGGCTGCTGGGGAAGGATATTAAGGCAGAGAAGGGTGCTTTGTCTGGGCTGCCGACTCAGCACACTCTGAGGGCCTGCCCTAGCCTGCCCAGGGCGAGAGGCCCAGCCAGGGCAGCCCCAGCTGAGAGCCAGGGGGCACTCCACTCCGGAGTGGCTCAGGAGGCCAAGTGCTGGCACCTCCACCCCCTGCTGGGATCCTCTGAGGGGCTGATGGCGAGGCTCGAGGCAGGGCCTCGAAGACAGAGTCGGGGACTCTGGTCCAGGGGAACGGGGTGGGAAAAGAGATGTTCACGTGTCAGGGTCCCGAGTGGGCAGGGCTGGAGGAGAGAAAGGTCCAGATGCCAGCATCAAAGAGGCAGATCAAGGGGGCCGAGGGTGTCAGGTGAGGGGTTCCCAGTACCAACCTTCCTGGGATCTGAACTCTGGACAGAACTGTGTGGCTGCTGCCCCCAGGACACTGGGGCCTGAGGCCCAAGGCCTGAGCCTAGCCTCCCCTACTTGCCACAGTCCCAAGTGCTAAATCTGAGACCTCCTGGTGTTCCAAGTTCAAGAGCAGACTGGGGACCATCAGGATCTGGAGTGGAGTTAGAGGATCTGGGGCAGGATTCAAGGCTCCCCAGCAGAGGGGGTGCCATGGCGTCAAGACTGGGCTCTGGCTGACCTGCTTGGCAGCACCGTCCCCTCCCTGGTCACCACTCTGGCTTCAGCTCTCCTGCTGGCTCGGCTGGCCTTCAGAATGTCCTTATAGATCCTGGGGGCACTATGCCCAGGTACCTTCTGGGCATCGGGTGGGTGGCTGTTAGCCACAGGGCCCCGAGGGCTAGCGAGCTGTCTGGGCAGTGACAGGGTTGGGGGTGGAGAGCAGGGAGCTGGTCCCTGTGAGGTCCAGCAGAGCCACACCCTAGGAGCAGGAACGGGGGACTGACTGCATGGTCCTGGCCCCTCCACAGTTGCCCAAGGCCCTGAGCTCCTGGCCCGGGGCTCCAGGAAATAGGGAGTCTGCTCAAAGTCTCCTGGAAGATGGGCACCTAAGTGTGGGGTTCCCTAGCAGGGAAGGAGAGGCTTGAAGGAAAATGTGGCCCTCAGGCCAGACCTGTGTGGAGGGGGAGGCCTGCGTGGCCCAAAGAACCGGGCCCTGGGGTGCCCATTTCCTGGAAGGCCCCCTGAGGGCCCTCTGCAGCCAGGCAGGCAGGGCCCAGGTGTCCAGCCACCAGCACTGCCTCAGGCCTCCTGGCTCCGGGGGGGGGGGGGTGGCCTCTGCGCCTGCCGTCCCTAGCGCCAACTCTCAGCCCACAGAGGGCCCTTTGTTCTGGCTGCCAACAGTGCCCGCCGGGCAGCTGGGAACAGGGCCCACAGCCCTCACCCTCTCCTGAGGCCTCCCGCCGTCGGGCAGTGCCATTCTAGGTTGGCTAGGAGGCCCCTGGCACGTGGGGCCAGCACAGGAAACTGTCTCCTAGTATTAACCTCAGGGAGGGCATCCGTCCAGGGCTTGCCCCGCAGTGGGGGCACCAGGTCTGGGACTCAGCATCCCAGAGTCCTGGCATCTCTGGGCTCTGAACTGAGGTCACCCATCTGAACTTCACTGCACAGATGGGGAAACTGAGGCCTTGGGGGCTTGCCTGGGCTGCTGTGCGTGTGTTGGGGTGTGGAGGGGGCACTACCTGCTGGCTGAAGTGCTCCTCAGGACGTCCTGGAGAACTCAGGCACCCGAGCTCTGCTCCCCACAGGCAGGTCCCAGGGAGGCCCCGGGCAGAGTGACCTTTGCACGTGTGTCCTGAGTGACCCTCTGCAGAGTGTGCCTGCGCTGAGACCACCTTTGGGTAGCTGGGCCCTGGGTGCAAGGAGCAGGGACCATCTGACAGGCCATCTGCCCCGCAGACTCCTGAGTGTGTCGGGGTAAGAGCCGGGCTCCTGTGGTGTCTCCTGAGCATGGAGGCTCCTCTGCAGACAGAGCTGGTGGAGCTGGTGCCCAATGGCAAACACTCAGAAGGACTACACCCTGTCGGCACCCCCACAGCAGGCGATGAGAGGTGAGTGCAGCGGGGGCCCAGTCAGGGCTCGGAGCAGGGCCGGGTGCAGAGCACGGGGCTGGAGCTGAGCTGCCTACCCTGGCCTGTGCCTGCAGGGTCCAGGGCCCCCCGCGATCCTGTGTGGAGGGCGAGGGCTTCCTGCAGAAAAGCCCCAGCAAGGAGCCACACTTCACTGACGTGAGTGGGGCAGCCGAGGGGATCGGGCACCACTGGGGGCAGGGAGGAAGGAATGAGGTGTCCTAGGGCAGCAATGGGAGGCTGAGGGACAGGGAGGGAACGCAGAGCTGCCCTCCATGCCTGCTGACTCCCCACCCCACCACCCCCTGCCATCCTGCAGTTCGAGGGGAAGACGTCGTTCGGGATGTCAGTGTTCAACCTCAGCAACGCCATCATGGGCAGCGGCATCCTGGGGCTGGCCTATGCCATGGCCAACACAGGCATCGTCCTCTTCTTGTGAGTGCTGTGTGCACCCCTGCTTCACACTGGAGCCCTGAACAGGCCACTGCCCATGACCTCCCAGGACCTACCAGCTTCCTGTCCTAAGGCCCTGGTGGCAGTGGGTGGGCACACTCGCGAAACCCAAACCATGGCTGAACAAGTCAGCCACGGCCAGACAGGTATCCCTCCCTTCCCAGTAAGCCTGCTGAGATGACCACACGGGGCCAGGTTAATGGACCTGTCTGTCCTTCTATGTGTACACGTGATGGACGCAGCCCCGTGGCCAGGCCTGTGTGGGCACACGTGTCCTCACCTAGGAGCTCTGCCCCACAGCCAAGTGGAAAACACGTTTGTTCCAAGAACTCCAGGAGAGATGGACTTGCAGGGCCTCTTCTGGGTCTGACTGGCCCTGGGCCTGCTGAGTGTGCACCCACACCTGCCCAGACACCTGGCCAGCGGCCCTGCAGCCCAGGCCTCCCAAAGCTCATCACCTCCCGCCAGCGGGGGGAGCCCAGCATCCTTTCCCTGCCCTCTCCCCAGGTTCCTGCTGACAGCCATAGCCCTGCTCTCCAGCTACTCCATCCACCTGCTACTCAAGTCCTCGGGGATCGTGGGTGAGCCTCAGATGGGCCTGCAGCCGGGGAGGGCGGACTGGGAGGGGCAGCCCGGCTGTCCTGACGCCCTGTGCCCACAGGAATTCGTGCCTACGAGCAGCTGGGCTACCGTGCCTTTGGGACCCCGGGAAAGCTGGCGGCGGCCCTGGCCATCACCTTGCAGAACATCGGAGGTGCGGCTGGCGGACTGACGCAGGCGCACAGGGGGCGGGCGGGCCAACTGAAGGATGGCAGCTGGCTCCACTGACCCCGGTGCCCACTGCCCCTCTCCCTCCAGCCATGTCCAGCTACCTGTACATCATCAAGTCCGAGCTGCCCCTTGTCATACAGACCTTCCTGAACCTGGAGGCGCAAACTTCGTGAGCCCCAGGGTGGGGCGGGGCCGGGTGAGGGTGGGAGGCTACAGTCTACCCTCCACGTCCACCCCTGGCCCCGAGAGCCCAGGCTGGGCTAGCAGGAGAGAGAGACACACCCTACCAGTCACTGCTGGGGGGGCAGAGAGCTGCCAGCAGGGCCAACCTTCAGCCCACCCCCATTTATGAACACCTAGGGGAACCCAGGAGGGCCCCGTGGGGTGGCAGGAGGAACAGCCCGGCCCAGCCAGTGAGCAGAGAGGGCCCGAGGGCCTGGGGCTTAGCTCTAAGCGCCTGCTATTCCTGACTGTGGCTTGCGTGTGAGCCCCTCCCCTCCCACCAAGAAATTAAGCCCGTAGTGTCCCAGTTGCCCGTCACTAGTTTAGGCAGCACTGATGGCATCGGTGCTGCCACGTCTGTGGGTGGGGACAGAGAAGACAGGTCCTACGCTTGGCAACACAGCCCAGGCAAGCAGAGGGGCTGGGAGGCTGTGAGCCGTGCTGGGAGGAGAGAAACGGCCAGAAACTACCTCCCTGGGGTCCTTTCCCAAGGAACTGGCCTTTGGGCTGGTCCCTGAAGGGTGGTCCTATTCCTTATCTCATTAGTTCCAGCAACCCCTGTCCACTGGGAGCAGGGCAGGAGGATGCAGGATGCAGATGCCAGGAGGGACCACAGGGGCACAGGTTGTTGGCAAGTGCCTGAGCCCCCATGGAAAATGCGCCTCCCCCAGAGCCAGGCTCTTTCATCCTACCCACCTCCCTGGGCCCCTTGGGGTCCCTCCCTGAGGAGGCTGGACACAGGCCTACGTGCCCTGAGAAAAACAGCAGCAGAGACTCCGGTCAGAGTTGTCACCAAGCCCGGGCCTTGCCCGGGTGGGCGCTGAGAGCATGCCCGCTTTGCAGATGGGCACAGAGACTCCGAGCTGCGGACCAGTTTCTTTGGAGGTCACTTGGTGGCACCATTGGTGACCCTGACTGGGGTGGGGCCCGTGGCCTGAGCCGGGGCTGCGTGGGTTCTGATCTTGGCTCCCCACTCCCACCTGGCAGGGACTGGTACGTGAACGGGAACTACCTGGTGATTCTGGTCTCTCTCACCATCGTCCTCCCCCTGGCATTGATGCGGCAGCTTGGTGAGTACGGTAGCGTCAGGGCCTTAGAAGGGCATGTAGGAATGACGTCCCCGCGGGGATCCCCAGCCTCATAGCTGCCCCTTCCCGGACTTTGCAGGCTACCTGGGTTACTCCAGCGGCTTCTCCCTCAGCTGCATGGTATTCTTCCTAATCGCAGTGAGTCCCTCTCCGTGCTGGTCGGGGGCGGGGGGCAGGTATCCTCAGGGCTCTTCTGTTGGAAGGCATCAGCTCTGGTCCTGATCTCGGATGTGGCCTCAGAGTGACCTCCTCGGCAGCCACGCCTTGCCCTGACACTCTCACGCCCCCCCCCCACACCAGGTCATCTACAAAAAGTTCCAGGTGCCCTGCCCACTCCCCTCCAACTCAGCCAACACCACAGGCAACTTCAGCCTCCTGCAGTTCAGCAGGGAGAAGACACCGCTCCTGGGGGAGACCAGCTCCTCGGCTGTCTGCACCCCGAGCTACTTCACACTCAACATACAGGTCCTGGCGGGCCCAGGGTGGGGGCAGAGGCCCAGGGAGAGGGTGGGGACTGCCCTGACACAGTCCCCGTGTTCCCCCAGACGGCATACACCATCCCCATCATGGCCTTCGCCTTCGTCTGCCACCCGGAGGTGCTGCCCATCTACACGGAGCTCAAGGAGTAGGTTCCGAGGCTGGGGGTGGGGGGGCGGGGCTTCCTGAGCTGGTTAGGGAGGGGGTGAGTGGATGTGGCCCTGCAAGGGTGAGTGACAGGAGGCAAGTCATTTTATCAGAGGCCTCCATGGCTGCTCTGGGTGATGACTGGCGGCAAGAAGGAGGCTCCCTTGCTGCCATGTGATGAGGGCGTGATGCCAGACAGGCCCCGGGGCACATGGGGGTCTCCCAGTGTGGCCCAGCTTGGCACCAAGCCCCTCCCCTGCCCCCCATAGTCCCTCCAAGAAGAAGATGCAGCGCATCTCCAACCTGTCCATCTCTGTCATGTACGTCATGTACTTCCTGGCCGCCCTCTTCGGCTACCTCACCTTCTACGGTAGGCCACACTTCGGGGCGGAGGCAGGAGCCGGGCTGGGGGGTGAGGCGTGTGCCACTCCCCACCGTGTCGGGGCAGAGCAGGGCTCAGGACCCCGGCCCTGGCCTGGGCCGCCTGCTGACCGCCCTCCCCGCCTGCCCGCCGCAGACCGGGTGGAGTCGGAGCTGCTGCACACCTACAGCCAGGTGGACCCGTTCGACGTGCTGATCCTGTGCGTGCGTGTGGCCGTGCTGATGGCCGTCACTCTCACGGTGCCCATCGTTCTGTTTCCAGTGAGCCCGCGGGAAGGTGGCCGGTGGCTGGACAGTGGGGGTGGGGCCGACCGGGAGAGCGCGGCGGGCTGACGGCTCCCTGCCCCCCAGGTGCGGCGTGCCATCCAGCAGATGCTGTTTCAGGACCAGGAGTTCAGCTGGCCGCGGCACGTGCTCATTGCCACCGGCCTGCTCACTTGTATCAACCTGCTGGTCATCTTTGCCCCCAACATCCTGGGCATCTTCGGGATCATCGGTGAGGGTCTGGCCCTGCTGGCTGTTGCCCCAAAGAGTTTCTCTTCTGCAAACGCTGGCAGACTCCTGAGCTTTTACCCAACCTTTACGCGATGGCTGCTGGCTGTGTGCACAGCATGGCCTCCCACCTGAGATTTCATCCTGCAGGCCATTCCAATCCTCTTAGAGGGCTCAGAACCGGCGTGTCACTTCCCCTGCACTGGGGCACGGGGTGCAGCCGAGGGGTCAAGGGCTACCAAAAAGGAGGGTCCTGTATCGGGTCTTGTCTCCATTTTGCATATGAGAAAACTGACATTCAGATTCAGGGAGTAGCAGAGCCTGACAGTTGGTACATAGGGAGCCTTGATTCAGCCCCAGGATCATGGGGCTATAGGGTAGCTGCTCTGTCCATTGTCCCAAACCAGCTGGAAGATCAACAGTTCTGAGACATCTTCGGGGTGACCCAACTCAGGAGACTGACTCCCTCCCCCAACTCTGCAGGGACGGACACACAGACTTGGGCTAAGTATCATGAAAATCATAGCCAGGACTCTTGGTTGTATGTGTCCATGAGTGAACTCAAAATGAAGCAAGCTGAAAGGGATGTACTGGCTCAAACAATAGAAAAGCCTTCAGGAATAGCTATATCCAGGAGCCCTGTATCCTCAAGTCTCTGTCTGTATCCCTGCCTTCCTTTCCTCTTTGCGAGCTTCATTCACTGATAGATTCTTGTGACACCAGCCACACTAGCCCATTCACTCCAGAGGCCCCTGAGGGCAGAGAACGAGCTTTCAAGTGAGGTCTCAAGATGAGACCCCCTACGAGGACTGTCTGATTTTATTGGATGCACCCCTGAACCTTAGCTAATAGGTGGCCATGCCTTGTTTTTTTTACAGGTGCCACATCTGCCCCATGCCTCATCTTCATCTTCCCTGCTGTCTTCTACTTCCGCATCATTCCCACCGAGAAGGAACCTGCAAGATCCACCCCCAAAATCCTGGTGCGAGGGGCCTGGAGGTCGGTGGGCTGATGTGAAGCTTAGGGGACCGCCCTAACTTCAGTCCTGACCCTGACTTTCGACCCCACAGGCCCTCTGTTTCGCTGTGCTTGGCCTCTTGATGATGACCATGAGCTTGAGCTTCATCATCATTGATTGGATCTCGGGGACCAGCCGGCATGGAGGAAAACACTAGGACAACCCATCCTGTTCTGTCTGCTCACCCAGCGCCCTGCCCAGACCCTTCGGCCCCAGCTCACCCAGCAGCCTGTTGGGGGGGGGAGGAGGAGAAAGACATGGCTAACACCATGGCGTGTGGCCCAGTCCCGGGGCCTCTCTGTGGAAGGGTTTCTTTTGAGAGAGCCAGGACCAAAGCCCTTGGGCGCCTTCCTGCGCAGCTCCTGGTCTGCAGGGCCTGCCTGAGCTGGGAGCCGGTGGGGCTGCACCGCGCCCTGGTGCCTCGGATCTCACCCGAGCCCCTTTCCCTACTCACGCAGAGGCAGACGCCAAGCTCTGCCAGCCTGTGGGGACATGGAGCTGGAACCTGGGCCTGCAGCCATCCCCCCACCTCGCTGTTTGGTCACAGTCTGCCCCCTGAGGCCCCGTCTCCCTCAGCCCTCTTGCCTTGCTTCCTGCTGTCCTCGAGGCCCCTTGCAGGCACGTGGGCTCAGGTGCTTGGGTATTCTCTTCCGGTTCTCCCATCCTCACCACCGGGAACAGACCCCCTCACCCTATGCCTGGAGCCAGCAGGTTCTTTTGAGGGTGAAACTGGTAGAGTGTCCTCAACAGGCCCCTGCCATGCACCTTCACCAGTCCTGGGGAGGCTGGGACTCCCCCCACCTGAGCCTGGGCCCTAGCCCAGGTCCCCCTGCTGGGAGAAGAGAGAGGCTGGGCCCAGAGCGTCTCAGCCCCTGGCAGTCAGAGACCCCAGGGCCAGCCTGGGACAGGATGGAGAGGCTGGCTGGCAGCCCCCTTTTATAAATATTATACTTAAGACCAACTGTGTTTTATATTCTTGATCTCCATGGTCCCTGGGTCCTGGGAAAGGGGGTGAGAGCTGGGACGTGGATGGCGATAGAGGCCTCTCCTGCCTCTTTCCTGGGATGAGGGTGGGAATGGGGAGAGTCCCCTACCCCACTCGTCCCCTGTCTCCCCAAACCAACCGGTGGCACGCTCAGACCCTGCTCTGGGCCTGGGCCAGGCTCAGCACAGACCTGCTTTCTCACGGGGTGAGGTGGGGAAGAATTAATGAGGCCCCAGGAAATGGGACAGAGAGAGGCCTCCGGAAGGAGGGACGTGAGGTGCATCCCCAGCAGCTTCAGAGAGGGTCTGAGCTGGGGGCGGCTGGGAAGCCCTACAGCAGGGCCGCTGCCCCCCCCCCCCCCCCCCCCCCCCCCCCCCCCCCCCCCCCCCCCCCCCCCCC